>NDFZ01004625.1:27719-64138 GCA_002192655.3 Mamestra configurata | reverse complement strand
TTGCCATAATCGCCACGCTTGGCAGGCGGGTTGGCGATCGCAGTGTAGCTGTTGCAATGCACAGAGAATGCTGCTGCCCATTCTCTGGTGAGTCCCTTAGTCGCCTCTTACGACACCCACGGGAAGTGATGGGATGGTGTTATTCTTTTACGTCTGACACCATACAGAACCCTACAGAATATTTATTATTTTATAATAATTATTACAAGAAAAATCTTTCATTACCATGGGATCCATGGAATCAGACGATCCAAAAATCCACCTCTCGGTAAGCAATAATATTTCAGTAGATATGTAAAGATCTCGCAAATATAGAAAACTTTCGTTTTCAGTTCTGTACGTCCAATAATCTTATTCAGCGTATAGGATTTCATAGTATTGAATAAATATAATAGTTTGGCTCATGAATATTTCATTGTATTCACCTCAGCGTCTGTTCCAGGCATCTTTTTCGCAGACATTTTGATGGAAAACGTGTTTGTGGGGTTACAAGGACTCCTAAATAGAAATATTGGTATTACTCTGGAATATTGTAGCTGTTATGAAATACATTATTCTTCTTGGATATTCTTCTTTTAAGTATTATAGCTCGATTCAAACTTGATGACCTCTATTAAGTTCGATTTTCTCTGCGCAGTACCTCACCTCACCCCGCTGACACGCGAATTTGCTACTACACATCGAGTACTCTAAACCGCCAATAGGGTTAACTTTGCCTGTAGACTTTTGAATCAGAATCGGAAATCATTTATTTGCAAATAATGTAGGTAACAAAACATAGTTTTGATGGTGTAAAGGGAAAAAACAATTGGATCCAATACATTCTACCGTATCGCATGCAACATGTAATAATAATCCTAAGTATTGCAAATCTATAATCAATAATTGTCAGTTTTAAATGTCTTATTCTTAAAAGTCAAATTCACCGGAAAAACAATAGTCATACATTAAGCTACATAAAATTACAAATATAACAAATTTAATAAATTAAAATATTATTGTGCTATGTCATAGGGTGCTATCATTTATAAAGTCACTGACAGCGTAATAGCATTTATCAATCAATAGTTTCTTTAATTTCTTTTTGAAAAAATGATTTGTATCTTATTTAATGTCATTAGGTATTTTATTGTAAATAAATGGTCCCATATGCATAATATTCTTTCTTAATAATGCTGTTTTTAAACTACCTGTATGTAATAGACCTTTACATTGGGATCTCAGTAAGATCTCAAAAATAAAGTCTTGAAGAATGATTTATCATTGTTTCAAAAACATAAGATTTGAACTCACATTTTTTTAATTTTTTAAAATGAATGAGGCTACTGCGTAGTATTATCTATTTTTAAGGATGGGAAATCATCAAATGACTTCTTCCGCTCTGGGTGGAGCGGAAGGGCGTGTCAGACTCTTACTGACTAAAACCCATCCGTGTTCCTTCTAAAGCCCTTTGCGTTCCAGGGCCGCGGTGACTCTTTCGAACAAATTCCGCAACCCTGGCAGGCTCTGGCCCTAGCGGGCCCCGTCTTCTATGCTGACATCTCTTTGAGGCGCGCGTGAAACACAACGCGCTATCGGCCCGGGCCTGGTGGTAATCGGACAGCGAGCCACCCAACGCTCGCCGTCCGCAGGCCCGCGCCTACGGTGGCCGGAAATCGCCCTGTGACTCCCGACGCCCGGGGCGTCTTCTCCTGTAGCGGCGGTTGGGGCGAAGGCCTTGCCTTTCCCTCGCACGGCCCGCCTCCTCCTTCGCTTTTTGAACTCACATTGGGCTTACATTGTGGAATACGGCCGTTTCCTGTCCCAGAAGCCTGAGGTCAAGCAGTAGGACGTAAAGGCCACTTATGTTATACAAGGACTGCATCGATGGTCTAGTGGTCGCATGCACTACTGCTTGCCTTGTGGTCCTGGTTTGTAATCCGGTGTCGGGCAAAGTGTTATTAGAGCAAGATCTAAGACGTTAATTATTTATTTTCACTTCTCAGTATTTAGGGTTATTGGACTATATCTGATTGTATCATCTGGGATTTTTCATTAGTAGCTATGCCACAAAGGTTCTATCCCCTTAGCTAAGAATCACACTAATATTATAAAGGCGAAAGTTTGTAAGTGTGTGTGTATGTTTGTTACTTCTTCAAGCGCAAACGGCTGGACCGATTTAGATGAAATTTTGTATAGGGATTTTTTGAGTCACGGGAAAGGACAAAGGATAGTTTTTATCTCGGGAGTATGTTCCCTTGGGATAATTTTCGACATTAACGCGGGCGCAGCCGCGAGCGTAATGCGGGTGTTAAACAGGTACACTTCTGCCCTACCTTTCTCGAATTTCGGGCTAATTACGCAGGACAATATTATCTTATTAATTAAGGACTTGCATTAAAAAATACCCCGTCCATTTCTCTGACCCCTCACAGGTAAGAACATAAGCTTAATAAAATTAATTAATCGTAAGAGCAAAAAACCGCTAAAGCACTTCCGAAGCATCCTACACACGAGTGCCGATTAATTATGCATATATCGGGAAAAATAAATAACTTAGTAGCACCTACATAATTGGGCAGGGTCACTTAAGTCGCTAGGGATGAGAATTATAATAATATTTACATACAACCCTAATCTCTTCAAAATTAGAGTGAACAGGTTTCTTTTGGGTAAGCTCGCTCCATCGTTGACTTTGTCTCTGTCATCTATGACCGAGACTAGAGTCAAGAGTTAACCAATATTAAATAAAATAATAATAATATTGTAAGTGTCCATTTGCTTAATGCACTTTGATAGATCCCTTGGAAAAACTTTGACAGGTACTGTGTTAAATGGTATTTCGAATTCTAAAAACGTATATTTTCCCACTTATTAATTTCAATATTAACAGTCGCACGGGTCAAATTTGAGGTTAAATGACGCTTGATGAGGTCAGTCTGTGGACGGGTGACCATATATTACATATCGAGTTCTGCCTTTGAAAGCACGTTTAGTTGGTCCAAGCTGATATTTGAACATTTTTGACAGTCTTTACGGATAGTCCGAAACTAGAAAATTTGAGTCTTTACAAGGGGTATTGTGTTACCTACCTAGCAAAAGGGTTGTGGTTGACAGAGAAGCAGTTGTTCTATTGAAAATTCTGGTATTCTTGCATCTGGTTTGACTGTAAGACGACCCCAAAGTGGTTATAATAATAATAATAATAATCTATCGAAGCTGGCGTTACGCAGGTGGGTAAAGGGCCTGATACAGAAGGCAGTGCTACTCGATACGGCTCGTATTGTGAGTAGGTTCCTTTCTCTGGAACCCTAACCACCGGTAGCTTGGACTGCTCCCAACACCGACGGACTAATACTTTTTATATTTTTAATGTTTTTTTTTAAGAAATATTTAAAAATGTAAATTAGTGTGTAAGGAAAAACAAAATAATAAAGAAATAATAATAAGTTTATTTTCAATTTTATTATTTACAGTGTTACAACATATTTGTAGGCTATATTATAACTATACAAAAGAATTAAACTGTAGCCGAACTAGGCGAAATCCTGTATTTCGGCTATCAGCACCAATCCCTTCAAATAATAAATATTAATGCTAGCCATCGAGCAAAATTGTTAGAAAACATAAATAATTTTGAAAACAAAATCAATGAGATAAAAAATAAGTACGAAATCATTAGAGCAAAATTATAGAAAATTAAAATTACATAATAAAACCATTGGAAACCATTAAAATTACAAAATAAAGGTTGAAAAAATGTTAGGTACAGTGTAAGGGTGTTACCACGTTGCGGAATTTGTTGGAAAGAGTCACCGCGGCCCTGGAACGCAAAGGGCTTTAGAAGGAACACGGATGGGTTTTAGTCAGTAAGAGTCTGACACGCCCTTCCGCTCCACGCAGAGTGGAAGAAGTCATTTGATGATTTCCCATCCTTAAAAAAATAGGATTTTACCACCATATACCGATGGTAGAACGGATTAGTCGACGTCGATCGATAGTTTCTACTTCTTTTACCAACGATCGATCGATTGGTGTAGTAACACGCTAAAACTGTGTATCATACGTATTAACGCGCGGGTACAGTACAACGTCTGCCTCTCTGCCCCTCAAACTTATGATACGACCTAATATGTCCATTATCACTGACCTGGAAAAATGTTTTACAAAGATTCCTGTTTAGTGTTTAGGTACAGTGAACTTAAAATTAGGGACAAAACTTGGAAATATAATTTGAAACGAAGATTGACAAGATAATACTACGCAGTAGCCTCATTCATTCTAATGTGATGGGTAATTGGTGCTCGTGTTGCACTAACTAACCATAATGTTACTAGACTGAGATTTGAAAGATTCAGTTAGGTTTAAAGAACTTTATGTCTCATAAGAACAACAAAGTTCACTTAAAATAAGATTTGTAATTTAACTTAAACTAAGAAACACTTTTTTGCTCCAGTATAGGTATACAATATATATATATTTATTAAGTAGGTATACAAAATAACATGACAATGTACATAATTATTATCAACTGTCGTAGGTACAGTAGGTAGTAGGTAGGTAGGCAATATGCGATTTTAATTTATTTTTAAATGTGTTTAATTTGGTACATTCTTGTCTTTTCTTTTTGTCATTAATTTCAGTACTATTCACGATCCTTTATTTATTATAATTTATTTATTTTATTTATATACACACAATATACTTAAAAAATGTTGTACAGAGAAAAGAGCACAAAGGTAAGGATAGAAAGGGATGGCTGGTAGGGGGTGGTAGGTCTGCCAGGGTTGCGGAATTTGTTCGAAACAGTCACCGCGGCCCTGGAACGCAAAGGGCTTTAGGAGGAACACGGATGGGTTTTAGTCAGTAAGAGTCTGACACGCCCTTCCGCTCCACCCAGAGCGGATGAAGTCATTTGATGACTTCCCATCCTTAAAAAAAAAAGGTGTGGTAGGTAGGGATCATTATGAAATCATATGTTTGAAACCTATTGTTACGCACTAAAGTTTAAAAAAAACAAATCCTGGAGTTCCTTTAGCAAATAACTCTAACTTTGTGCCAACACAACAACTAGGTTAGTTATTGTATTTAAATGATGATCCCTTTTTACATCTGCCATCTTATCCCTTCATCACCCTAATAGCCGGTTTCAATATCAACCTTTAACCAACTGTCAAATTAGCTAACATGACGTTTCAACTACTATTGGTAAATAGGTAATTTGATAGTTGATTAATACGTTTATTATTACCAACTGGTAGATAACTCCTTCTCCGGCATTAAGTCCGCCTGTACCCATACAAACACAAATACATGAAGGCAAAATTAATAAATAAACAAGCTACATAAAATCTGGAAATTACCACGCCGACACCCGATCTGTCCGTCACAATATTTTTCTGTCAACAGCCTATGAAAAGCTTTCAAACAGCCATGATTAACGATTGCCCTAATTTAGAATTTATTGGAGTAAACTTGAGGAGCCTATCAATCAATGGGCGCCAATATTTTGTCGTTCTACTGACTAATTTGCTTTGGATGGAACCTAAGTTTGGGGTCACCAGAGGCCAATGTTTGTTTAAGATGAGTTGGCGGAAGTTTGTGTGCGGATGTGTTTAGGCATGTCTTAGGAGATATGGTTAAGTAATGTTCTTGTGATGAGACATGAGTACGTAGATTGTTTCAAAATTTTGTATCGCGCGTCAAATTAGGAAGGAAGAAGTAAATATATCGTTTGTTTGGTTTTGTCTTTGTCTGAAAGAACGCTTACTGAGTTGGGGTCTTAGATGGTTGAACAATGAACATCTTAACATACCGAGATTAGCAGAGAAGGGCACGTTAAGCAGTTGGTCTCGGCTGTCATTAGTAGATCTTTGACTGCCGTTACTGATAGTCGGAAGCTAGTAAACCCTTTTTTCTTTTTTTTTGATGTCTGGGGGAAATCCTCATGGAAATCCTCCACCCTGGGGCGGGTGGAGGGGTCTGTCAGACTCTTACTGACTAAAACCACCCCGGTGTTTCATCTTCCACCTACGCCGGGGATCGCAGGAACGTATGCGACTTCCGCAATCCCCGGCTGAAGCTAGTAAACCCTGGGTTAGGAACTGCCTCCGATCCGATTCCGTGAAAATATGTTCCGAAGTAGTCATAGACCTATTTGTTTGGTAGTTTATGCACTAGATCCGACTTCCGTCATCCGATTTCTCTCCGTCATCCGTGAGTCTCCAATTCGGAAGAAATATAATTGACGGATCGAAGTAGCCGTAGTATTGTTTGTATGAATGCTTTCGCATTACCTCGGATTCAAAACGGACAAATCCAAAGATGGCCCCTGAATAGCTTTGATTTGTATCAGAGATCGGATTAGTGCGTATGCATATCCAAATTAGGTCCGAGTTTTTAGACTTTAGATCCGTATTTTTACGAATTCGAATCGGATGTAGTCCAAATATCAATATCCGAGTTTTTTATATCCATATTTTCACGGATTCGGATAAGATGCAGAGTGTAGCCGCTCTAAAGGTTACTCAGTTACTACGTTATAAAGGCCAAATAGGCAGTCGCTCATGAAAAATATTAGTACATTACTGCATCTTCTTAGACTGCTGACCCCAACAAATTAACTGCATATCACACTGCCTGTTCCTTCATAGCTTTTATGTTTATTACAAACCAACAAAATGAAACCTTTTACATTTTCGACGAATGTATCATTCCGCCCTTCTCCCTAATATTCCGTCAAGTGAATACTCATGGCATTTCCACATGACGAAGTCTTGATCACGCATCAAAAAAAGTCTAAAAATAAAGGAGCATTTCCTCTTTTTCCTCTTTGGCAAAATTGGCAAATATATTACACGGTACTTGTGTATGTGAGTATGTTTAATGGTGTGCACGGTTAAGATAAAAGGTTTGAAGGCTCAAAAACGAATTGAAATGATTTGGATTACTCATCTTGTCTTCTGAAATTGGCACATGAAGTTTAGTATTTAACTTAAGTTATTTTTTTTAAGAATCACACAAATGATGTTACATTTATTTTCTTTTTGCAAACTTTATTTAAAAAAAAAAAAATATTTACCATAAAAAAAAATCTGGCATTGATTATGTAGTATGAAAAAGCCAGGAGATGGTGACCTTCACAGGAATGCCATATTCCATGGCACTCGAAGGGTACCGTAGCACCCCATTCAATCTTAAATATATTTTTATTTTTGTTTTAGTGGCTAACAAAATACACACTGAAAATTTCAACTGTACATATTGCGGTTCAAGCCTAATATTTGAATTATATTGGTTATGGGTGCCTTGTAAACCAGCCTACATGGTCCCTTCGGGTACAGAACACAAAAAATCATAAGGTATACATAGGAGGTCTGGTTAGGAGTGACCAATTAAATCCACCTACCATAGGAGGCAAACCCATGCAAACCTGCACCCGAACAATATTCAACCACCTGGAACCAAATTCAGCAAGTTCACTGTGTTCTAAAGCATCATAGGAAATTACTTTTTCAACACGTTTGCTCAAAAAATGCACTTACGAAGCCTGTATAATATTGTTCGAAAGTAAAAAAATACGCACCATACAGTGGAACGTGCGGTAAAAAAGGTAATCGTAGTATATATTTTACCGCGCTCCTCGTTATATAGCACCGTATGTATGCTTCACGGTTTTTTTTTTAACTTCCTCAAAAAAAAAAAACTACCAAGGAGTTTCACATTACTAGAATAAATAAGCTGAATGATCGAACCTCCTTGGAAGCGCTTTTGCTCAATACGTTGTGTTTCACTTTAGTACTAAAGGGAAAATGAGATGAAAGATGTAGTTCTACTCGTTTGTAAAAACCAACTTACCACACTAGTATCATAAATAATTATTTACCCTGTCTTTCTCTCCTTTTTTCTCTTTCCTACCTCATGTTCGTTATCGAAAGCATCGGGTTTATTAAAAGACGCCTCGTTATCTGATCTGCTATCGAAGTTTGAAGGGCCCTTATTGAGTAGAGCATCGGAGTTAAGGGGACCTCATAGCTGATTTTATAGTGAGTTTATTAAATTAAGTGGTTTGGTATGGCTGGAAGTGGTAATGGTATTAGTTTAGTTTAGGTTATTTATATTATAGAGAAGTGTTAATACATACATAAATTTTATACTGGGGGTACTAGGATACCCTGCGCACTAGGATACACTCTCTCTCGACAGATATGGTTAAAAGACTAAATATAACCAAATATATTTTAAGTACATACATTTGGTCAGATTTTGGAGGGGACATGGAGGCAGTTTTTTTTAAAAATTATAGTTTATTAGATGTGAATTCAAGAAATAAATTCCAGAGCCAGGTGTCTGGTTATACCTACTCGCATATGCTTTCCATCAATAGTAGACAGACAAGAACATGCCCAGCATTTTATTTGCTTAGTTGCTCCATTGCGCTTAAGCTTTAAGTTAAAAGAAGAGCATACCCAAAACTTTAGAATTTTCATTACGAACTTGTCACTAACTCAAGCCACTTCACTCCTTAATTTTCTAATTCGATCATGCCAAATCGCCGACACCAATTCCCCTAAACCACTAAGTTTAACTAAATAAAAAACACAATCAAACTTCGCTAACTGAACGATTAAGCAAGTTATAATTGAAAACGTTAACCCTATCGGCGCCTAATCTTCGGGTCGACGGGTCCGGCCCACTTGTAAAACTAACTCAATCAAACTGTCCCGGGCTATAAAAAACGGGGCAAGGGTGAGCTGAACTCAAGTAGGTACGAAGGGTCCTGTGCAACTTACACCATGAACGTGTTATAAAACATTGTGAAAATAACTTCTTTCGATATTGCTTGTATTTTATTATTATTATTACACGTCGAAGCCGCTGGAAGCTGAAGCTACTAAAGCCTCGTATCCACTAGGCAACATTTGACGCACGACATGTTGCGCAACATGTTGCTCATCATGTTGAACGGCAACGAGGAATTTTATTTAGTAACATTGTCAATGTTGCGCGCCTGCTGGCAACGTCGCGCGTTGTTGTGCAACGTTGCTGAACATTTTGGGCGTCATGTGTTGCGCGTTAAACATTGCCTACTGAATTCGAGGCTTAAAGCTTCAGCCAGCGGCTCCAACGTGTCGGAAATTATCCCAAGAGAACATACTCCCGGGATTACCTATGTGCAATTCCAGACTATTTTCTATTGTAGCAGTTGGTAGTAAAAATTGCATTAGTAGTTGTAAAAAAATTAAATTAAATTTGAGTTAGATAAGTTTTAAAAAAATGTTAAAAATGTTGTTTTTACAAACATAATTATGTGTGTGTTACACATAATTATGTTTGTAAAAACAACATTTTTAGAATTGTTAACGAGAACAACTACCGACAAGCTGTTATGCAGTTTGGTAGAATTTATGTTAATATGTCTCGTGAAGATTTTGAATAAAATAAAATAAATATTACGTACGGCGATGCGCCACCGGTATATAGTGGACATCTCACCCACACGCACAAAACGTTGAGGGAACATATTCATTGCGCGTACAGCTAAGGAGTGGAATTCCCTGCCAGAGTTTGTAATTCGTGATAGCTAAAACCTGGGAGTCTTTGAGTCAAGAGTGAATAGGTTACTTCTAAGCAAGCGTGCTCCATCTTCGACCACATCATTTCTTACCAACAGGTGAGATAGTGGTCAAACGAGTGCCTATCAACTGTAAAAAAAGGGGTCGCCCGACAGAAGTGATAACTTAAACTAATCTAAGTTAAACTATTTAACATAGGAAGCGTCTGTCCGAAATACGACTAGCGCTGTGGGTTAGAGTGACAGAGGAAGAGCCTGCCTACCGCTGCCGTATGCGTGAGAGAAAGGGCAGCCAGAACGCCGTAACGCGTTACGTTACGAAGCGGTTCCCATAAGAAGTTATCACTTCAAAAATTCTCTGTGCCAAATTAAGCCGTTCTGGCGTAACTGCGACTGAAATGTTGAATGAGAAAAATAAACAGTGTGGATAGAGACAGAGAAGGACAGAGGAGAGAAGATCATGTGTCAGTGGAGTTTCTTGCCCGTTCTTCTCTATGGTGATGGCGTTATTCTTATGGAATCTACCTTTCCGAATGGACAGTAGAGTCACTTTATTAATGTAATATTAGTTTACTGAACTGTAAATGATGACGTTCAAAAGTGCCGTTTAATGGCCTAATTGAAATAAACGTTTTGACTTTGACTTTTGACTTTGAGTGCGGCCATGGCCACACATAAAAATTCAAAAGTTCCTTGTTGCAGACAGATATAGATTCGGCGTAAAGTTCTTAATTGGATCCCGTTTTCACCCTTTACGTAGAGAACCCTAAAAAATCGGGCCCTTTTGTGTTTTTTAACAAAACGCTATAGGGTTAAAAAAACATCTGGGTTTCAGTAGAGGACGAGCGTCGAATCTTTAAAGCTTTCGCTAATTTATCTGCGCCCTTATTTTTTTAAGGGGTCATTGAAGTTTAAGAGGGGATGTTATTTTTCTTGTAATTTGGAGACGCTCAGACTTAAGGCTTTATAATTAATCTAATGTACAGCAATACAAATCAGGTTTTCGGAACGACGCGAACGGGACCGTAGTTTGCTTACTTGTTTGCCTAAGCTATCCGAGTCAAGGTGCTCTACTCATCATATCAGCCAATTGCCGTCCACTGCTGAACGTAAGCCTCCCCCAAAGATCGCCAACCATCCCGGTCCTGAGCGGTCCGCATCCATCCGCTGCCAGCCACCTTCTTCAAATCATCGATCCATCGTGCCGCAGGGCGTCCCACACTACGTTTGCCCATACGCGGTCTCCACTCTACCACATGTCTGCTCCATCGACCGTCTGTCCGTCTACAGACATGGCCGGCCCACTTCCACTTCAGCATGCTCATTCTACGCGCAATGTCGGTGACTTTAGTTCTCTGGCGAATGACTTCGTTGCGAATTCTATCCACCAGAGAAATCCCGAGCAATGCTCTCTCCATAGCACGCTGAGCAACCTTGAATTTGTGGACCAGGCCTATGGTGAGTGTCCACGTTTCGGCTCCGTAAGTCATTACGGGAAGCTACTGTTGGTTGCTAATTTTACAGTTGGTCAAAGGTAGATACGATGTTGGGACTAGCCGTAAGTTCCTTTAAACCTAACCTAGGCCACATCATTTCAGATCAGCTTTGACAAATACTCATTAAATATTTAAGTAACTAGGTTTTCTAACATATTTATCGCTGTCGATTATTACCGCGACAGCATACATCGTTCAATCGTTTCCCATCACCTAACACTAAGCCATGAAGCCTTACAAACACAACGTTTGTAAACAAACACTCTCATCAACTAAGCCAGCCCATCTTGTTTATATTCGTAAACTGTTTACGTGATAGGTATAATATATGCATATATGTATATATATATATTCTTAGCACAATAAAGCAAAATTGATTAAAAAAAGACAACAATCCAAAATGACGGTTTATTTCTAATCACAAACTTCAAAAATTAAACGGACATTAAATTTAATTATTACAAAATGAAAATAAGCTAAGGCAGAATTGGCTATCCAAACGAGCAGAGGTTTCCCAACACAAGTTGACTCCACGAAGAAAAAAGAAAAGGGACTTCCAAATGAGCGCGCAGCGGCTTATATAGGCGCGCGGCCACCACCACCCGTCATCCCTTCCTTTTGACGGATGTGACATCATTTTTCCGCTAACAATATATATATATATATAGTTAGTAGTAGTAGCTATATATATATATATATATATATATATATAGTAAACATAGAAAGTTCCGGTATGCATCTACTTCTTGCATCGATTGTTAACATAAAAGCACAAGTGAGAACCAATTCCCGTATTTTTTCAAATGCATCACAGTCTCATACTGTCAAAAACATCTCATTTCCTTACATTTTAACCTTAGTGACGGTACCAGTCACCAGTCACCGACATTGATTGTCGCTGAAATGATACTGAAACTTTATCCAGTACAGCCGGTCGATTCTGTAAACATGTCGAAGTGAAGGCTTGGGTGAAGTGATCACGAGGTGAGCTGTCAATCCATATAATCAAGATAGAATGACAGCTCACTCCGTGATCACGTGACATCTTGATTTTATGAATTGACAGCTCATCTCATGATCACTTCACCTAAGCCTTCACTTCGACATGTTTACAGTATCGACCGGCAGTAGTTATTTGACCAGTACGATTGTATGTAAGTCCATACAATCGTACTGGTCAAATAACTACTGCCAGTTAAAAGAGACTTTGAACTCTGAGTTGCTTCGGTGTTTCTTCTCAGGATAGTCAGCTAGGAAACACCAGCCTCATCTAGTTTAAAATTACCCTAAAAAATTAACGTGTGAAAGTGTTATGTTTAACCTACTTATCAACATGAGTAGTCACTACGTGACTCTGACAGGAATAGGGATGTTGCCTGGGTCAAACAAATATGATTCTATTTAGTCCGTCAGTTTAGATTGTCGACAAATATTGGGTACGTATTTTTTATTTCATCAAATCAATAAAAAATACGATGATAAAACACTCAAAGAAGTGGGGGCTTGCAGTCACTTTCCAGTAAAAAAGTGTACTGGTAAGTGACGTCACACGAGTTTTTAACGCACTGTATCGTCTTAATTTTTTTGTTTACGTGGAAAAAATACGTGTCCAATATTTTTTTGGAAATCTATTTTTTAATCAAATACCCTATTGCCGTAGTCTTCAGCAGTATCGTTAAAAAATTGGTTGTCTGTAAAGTCGGTTTACGGACGATAGTTTAACGTGACAACGTCATAACAAAACATTGATGAAATGATCGTTACGTTACAATGAGCGTAACGTTACAATGAGTCATCCTTTTTCGTGCGTGCATCCGGCGTTCATCGATTAATTAGACGTTGTCACGTCAACAAGTTAAAATAGATTTTACTACTTGAATTTGATCGATTTAATAAGTACCACTAAATATCAATCAATAGCCAATCGGTTCCACAGCACCACTCATTCAATACCAAACCACGAACGGCCTTGCGACACTGTACCCTAAAAAAACTTTACCTACCCACACACACTGTATAATCAATACTTCTGCCACTGAAATAAAATCGAGCCGTAACGGGGTCGCCTCAGGGTCGATGGTCGAATTTCGTTGAAACCCGCGGCAACAATTCAATACCTTCTTTTGTTGCGCTAATGTAAACCTTAATCAAGTTTTGTCTGTTTTTACGTAATGGAATTTTGGTTAAGGCATTTTTTGGGTGGTTAAATGAATTAGTTCTGCTGCGGTAATGTTGCAGATGGAACAGAGGGGCTAGTGGTAACGGCCTTAGCTTATGAATTGTAGATCATGGGCCCGCGCCTTGGCAGAAGTACCTACTTACGTTGAGTTATCTATTTTTAACCTTCTTCAATCTTCAAAAAAAGGACGAGTTTCTAAATTCGGTTGTATTTTTTTTGTGTGTAGATTTGAAAAAATTGTTTTATTTGAAAGGATATACATTCCGATTGGTCCCATAGAAATTACATCAAAATCGGTTCATTAGATTGGTTTTTAAATCAAAATAGCTGGAGAAAATAGAAAATACAACCGACTTCCATTTCCAAAAAAACACTACAAAGTATAAAATAACTTTAATTTCGGAAGTCGGTGTTAAAATACGAAGAAACAATCCAAAACAAGTAATAAAGTTTTAGCCATTTTCCATAATGTGAATGCCGCGTCATAATAGGTAGCTAAAGGTAGCAATATCTACTTTAGTTCTATCTACGTATAATATATATGTCTTGAAACGGGGTGAATGTCGCGTGACCTCGGCAACCCTAACCTAATTACTGGAATACTAATATTTTCGTACCACGGAGACCAGCAAACGCGAACGCCTGGCATGTTACAATGTTACTTATGAAATTAAGACTTTTACGCTAGCTAAAAATAAAAGAAAAGAAAGAAAAATGAGTACTTATTTAACAGCAGGACCAAATATTAAAAATGAGTATTTAACAGCAGGACCAAATATTAAAAATGAAGGCCAAGATGACCGATGAAGTTTGAAAATGATAACTGCCTATATTTAGACACCTTCTAGATACTGGTATTTAACACACAAAGCAGTATTTACGAACTTTATTTTTGAAGTGAAAACTTTATTAGGCGCGTTGAGCACTTTGGGTGCACAAAAATCATGGAACTCGCGTCATCGTCACCGAACGCTTTAAGCTTTCGCTTAGTTTTCACTTCCATCGGCGGTCCCCAAAGACTGCCCCGTATGTTTTTTATTTGGGATGGGTTTGCTCTTGACTCTAGTCTAGGTCAGAGATGACCGAAACAAAGTCGACGATGGAGCGAGCTTACTCAGAAGAATACTACAAACGCGTATCATTTTTATATTTTTCCACCAATTTTAACACAAATCACCCAGTACATATTCATGTAAATTTTTTATAGTAGTCAAATACCTTATCCTACATTCTCCTTTGGGGAATATTGGTACGGTACAGTGTTACACAAACAAGAACAAATTGTTCCGTTTTATTCTCTAAATATTTTCCTGTACCAGTAAAATAACAGCAATCTTTCAACATAGCCTTTTCCCCACTATGATGGAGTTATCTTCCAGACTAAACGAATGCAGCTGAATACCAGTATTCTACCAACTTAAAAAAAAGAAGGTTCTCAATTCGGTTGAATTTTTGTTTTTTATGCTTGTTACCTCATAACTACGTCATTTATGAACCGACTTGAAAATTTTTTACAAAGAAAGGATATACGTTCCAAATGGTCTCATATAAATTTAATAAAAATCGGTTCAGTAGTTTGGTTTTTAAATCAAAATAGCTGGAAAATATATCATCCAAGTAAACGAAATTGCGTGTTTTGCTCTCCTGTGACTTTCCAGTGGTGTTGTTAAGTGTGGGTCACTAAAAGGAAGTCTTTCGGAAATCGGTGTTAAAATAAGAAGAACCAACCAAAAACACCGACTTCCGAAATTTAAGTTATTATACTTTGTATTGTTTTTTTTTCTGGAAGTCTGTTGTACTTTTTTGTATTTACTTGGAGTATTTTGTCTATCAGACCTCCAAAACCCAGTAACTGGGTCACACGATAACCCTTGGCAAGACTGTTGTCAGAGCAACAGGCTATTGACTATCCGTAACGACTGCCAAAGATGTTCAAATGACAAAGCTTAAAGTGTTTTCTGAGGCTCAGAGGAAACTCGATATATAATGAATTAATGGATGCCCCATCTACGGGCCAACCTTGGCAAGCGTAGCTTAACCTTTAATTTCGACCCGTGCGACTGTTATTATTTAGCCACGAGCTAAAAGTAATGGTACCGGGCAATTGCAAACGTCGTAAGATTGTAAAATATCGCGTGAAATTGTTAACAATTTTTTCTTAATATGACACGGATATATTGGAAACTGTTAAATATGGGTGCGATTTATTGTATATAAAATGTTTTTTTCATAATATATCAAGAAATTATAATTTAATAAAGATTTATTACAATCTTCCGGAGTCTGTAATTTTCCAGTGACAGTAACAATAAATAGAATATATTATTTTTGCCCTTAGTTTAACTGTATGTATTCCTTTGTCCCCAGGATTCTCTCACCCAGAGATGCCTTCGCAGGGGATCTTTAGCGCGTTAGAAGATGACTACATACAGGTGATGTCGAGGAGAGGACAGAGTCGGTCGCCGTAGCCCACAGTAACTGTTCTGTCCACGAGAGGGAGAGAGAGGAGTCGCCAGTGAGTATTTCTAATCAGTTCTTATTCATTATTCTTTATTCATTCATTAATCATCAATATTAAGTGACAAATAACATTGATTTTGTAAATAGGTTGAAAATAACACTTTAAGAGCGTATCCGAATCCGTGAAAATTCGGATCATGAGTCTAAACTCGGACCGAATTCCGATGTTGCTTTTCGTACTGCATCCGATCCGAATCAGTGAAAAATCGGATCAAGAGTCTAAACTCGGACCGAATTCGGATGTTGCTCTTCGTACTGCATCGGATCCGAATCAGTGAAAATACGGATCAAGAGTCTAAACTCGGACCGAAACCGGATGTTGCTTTTCGTACAGACTGTCAGACTCTTACTGACTAAAACCACCCCGATGTTCTATCTCTTACCTACGCCGGGGATCGCGAGAACAATATGCGACTTCCGTATTTCCCGGCTGGAGGCCAGTGTTTCCTAGCTTTAGTCCATGCAAGTAAAGTTGGACCATATGAGAACCATGTGAGGTGAAGAAATGAACCACCAACTTTGAGTGGACCAGTCCAAACAGTGCAAATATTATCAATTTTAATTTCAATTTCCCATTGGACCTGGGTGGTGGATTGCGGCCAAATACACTCTAACATATAGGCTACCTCATTTTTAGCAAAAGGAATATTAAGTAGATTGTACGCACCTATACTTTCATTGTATGATTAATTGATAAGTTTTGCTAGAGTTACTATAGTATCCACAGAAACTGATAAAGTAGCCAAAAGTTTTACAAAAAAATATGAAAATTAATACTCAATTCTTTCTTGCATTCCATATGTATTACAATGGTATAAAAAAGTAAAAGATCAATATGGACCCTGTCGGGCACAGCTAAATATGGTGAGAGGAAGAGGGCTAAGTAGCAATTCAAGGAATTCAATCTTGGCCTGTTGGTCGAGTGGTTAGTGACCCTGACTGCTTAACCGGAGGTCGTGGGTTCGATTCCCACCCAGGACAAATCTTTGTGTGATGAGCATGATCATTTGTTCTGTGTCTGGGTGTAATTTGTGTATAATATGTATGTATTTAGAAATATATAAGTATGTTTATCAGTTGTCTGGTTGCCATAGTGCAGGCTCTGCCTAGTTTGGGATCGGATGACCGTGTGTGAGTTGTCCCAGGATATATTATTATTATTATAATTGGGTGTATAATTATTTATATGTATGTATAAATGTACTTATTCTTAGGTCTGTGTATATAGGTATAGTATATTAGTTATTTTAATTTTATGTATTGCATAAGAATTGTGTAGGTAATTATTATGAAATTCTTTGAAGTATTTTCATTATTATTAGATTATGTTATTATTTATGTATTCATATTTTCATATTATTTACATTAGATTTTTGATATTCCATATTATATTATATTTATTTATTATTAATTATCTTTAACCATGCCATTAATATTATGACAAAACTAGTCACCAGTAGCCTCAGATATAAATAGTGGCTCCACAAGAGGAGAAAGGACAAACTACCATCATAATAAATATCAATATTACCAAAAGTAATACTGGTGTATCTCCCCTAACAAAAACACTTAATCGTCCTTTATGAAACCCGAGCCACAACGAAGATGAGAAGAAAATATTGTTAGCCAGCAATATTTTTTCTAACAAAACTATTATTGGTACATTACTAACATAAACAGATTTCGCGAAGATTTTCTTTCACGAAAAGAAATATGACGAATGATTTTTCCACATAATTGACTATGGAAGGAAGCCAGGGATAGATACGGATAATTTCGTAGTGAAAATATTATTTTGCCATTCATACTTTACGTGGTCAATTAGACATACATTATCTGGTTATTTTGCAGGAAATAAGAAAATAATATCGTTTCCAAAATGTGGATCCATCGGGTGCCAAGTAATAGTAAGGAAAAGCGCACGTTTTAGATATTTTGTTGCTTGGTGGATTAACCGTCGTAACTAATGAATGCATAAATGTTGACAAATGTGTTTTAGTATTTATGAAATTATAACGTTAGCAGCAAATATTAACTAATAACCAATGAGTTTATACTTCCTATTCCATAATGGGCGATTATTAAAAAAAATGCAAACTCATATTCGAAATTCGAAGTTTGTGTCGTTGCACAAATTTCGAATTTCGAAGCACATTTGGTCCACTCAAAACTCAAAGCTTTTATTTCTTTTTATTTTTCTATTTTTTTTTTATATAAAGGCTCGGTCAGTCAAAAGGATGAACCTATTTGTATATTCCAAAGCGTAGAATTTTATAAAGAAGATCGTGTAAGAAACTCCATGGATACTATTTTTTAAACTATTAAACTCAAATGGACACAGCAGATTCCTAAAAAGTTTAATGAAAACTTGAAGAGGATGCATGCTCACAATTCATCAAAAAATTTTCAAACTGAGATCTGCCTGGTAAAGAAAAATTAAGGCTTCAGACAGTAAAAAAACTGTAACGTGTGGCGACTCTTACAAAAAAATAAGTGTTGTTATTTATGTCCAACTAACATTCTCTGTCGTTATAACAATGAATGTTGTCAGTAAAAAAATGATTAATGTTTCTAACTTTACATGTTGTATTCCTACTTATAACATTAATATCTTTGAGTATAAAATTGTTGTGGCCGTAATTTATTAACATACCTTTTTTGTACGACTTCTTTTAATATTGGTATCAAACTTGACAGCGAACTTTGGTATAAATAAGGTATAACATATACTGAGGATTTCTGTTTGCAATAATTATAACGAGAATATTTTAAGACACTCGATGAACTGCACCATATTATTGTTACTAATAAAACCTCAATGTTATTCGCAATAAAAATGTATTACTGATTATAATTGATCCAAATGTGACAAAAATCGTCTGAAATTGTTTACAGTTCCAATGCCCAAAAAAAACAAAAAACACAAAAAACAAAACATTCGATTGTGACAATATATACTTTTATTCAATGCATTACAATATAAACGAACTTAAAATATTAAATTTAAAATCAAAAATTGAAAAATATAAACAAAAATAGTTAAATATAAAATCGTAAAGAGGTTCAGGTCCGAATCATTTGAAAAACCATGCCACTGTACTGTTTTTGAATGCTAATCAATACTAACTGCCTTATTTGATCTACCATTTACTTACCCACACCTCCTCCCCAGAAATGAATCTCCTCAACATGGACGCGGAGAACCGCGTCGTCCTGAATGTGGGGGGGATCCGCCACGAGACGTACAAGGCGACGCTGAAGAAGATCCCGGCCACGCGGCTGTCCCGGCTCACGGAGGCGCTGGCCAACTACGACCCCGTCCTCAATGAGTACTTCTTCGATAGGCATCCTGGAGTCTTCGCGCAGGTTTTGAATTACTACAGGTAAGGGATCTTGTTTTTTTTTAATTTCTTTTGACCTTGATATTTTTTTTTAAATATCAGAGTTGGACCCTTGGTTTTGCTAAGGAATAAGTGTGATCTTTGAAGAAAGTTCCGGGAGGATTATTTGATTCTTATTGTCTTGGGTTATTTTATTTGGCAAAATTAACGAAGTGTCCGAGTTATTGCTTGTGTCTGATCTTAACCTGAATGACTGTAGGTTAGGCTACTGGTTATTTTCACCAGGAAATAAGGTACTTTGCTGATAAAATCTAAATAGTCCATCAGATAGATTTCCAAAAAACATTGGACACGTATTTTTTTATTTTTTCACGTAAACAAATAATTAAGACGTCACTTCGCTGGTGAAAAATAGTCTTAAATTGTACTATTATAGTGACGTCACGCATGTTTTTAACGCATTGTATCGTCTATATTTTTTGTTAAGGTAAAAAAAAAGAAAAAATACGTGTAATTAGGATTTTCCAGTAAAATACCCTATTGTTAGGCCTATTAGTATTTCGACTTTCCGGTCTTATCTGATTACCGTCCCATTGGACTATAAGAGGAAAAAACGAGAGAATTTACTTACATACATATGTTTGCGTATACATTTGTGCACTATAACATCTCAAGCAATGGCTGGTTTCCTCTGAGAATAGTCACTATGATCAAAATCGTCCAGAAGGTTTTTTTTGGCATTTAGAAGAACACTAAGTTTACAAACTTCTTATTCCTACCCTTATTCCATGTTACTTGGGGTCGGCGCAACACGATTTTTTCATCCATTCTGTCCTGTCAGCCGTCAACGCTATCACTTACTCCCTTTTCTTTCATATCACTCCTAACACAATCCATCCATCTTTTCTTTGGCATCCCTGTCCCCGTCCATCCATCCACATTTATTTTGAAGCGGAACAGTGAGTATAGTCCCGCAAACCTTCATTGAAAAGGGGAGGATCCTCCGACCAGATGGATGTTATGTCTGGTGGGCACAGAACACACTATTTCACAAACTCATTTCATTCCACCTCTAAGTTAACAAACAACAGGCATTTAACAAATGTGAATCACGTTATCGTTTTCTAGTAAAATACGCGTTGCTCAAACTAATTTTACAACAGTCTTCACACTAAATTACCCCACTTTACTTTGTCCTTATCTTATCTAAAACCCAAACGAAATACACGCAGACCTTTTTAATAAAAAGAAACCTACAATCCACTTAAGAATAGAAAAATTACGTCTCTTTTCGCCCCCGAAAAGTGTGATATTACTTATTATCACCATTTTATTTGGACTGGAGGATAGGCAATAAGATTCCTGGGTGTGATATACAGGGCCATTTAGAAGCATTGACATTTCGAGACAAAAGAGATGTTTTATATAAATGTCAGGCATTTGGTACAAAAGGTATTTCGGCTTATTTGGATAGGTCTTTGGGAAAATTATTATTTTAGAATTAGAGATTCCAGTCGTCGACTACAAATGCATTTTGTCTACATTCTCCTAATTGTCTGGTTCAAATTTAAATATTTAACTCTAAGACGCAAGGGCTGGTGCGAGGTGGTGAGCGGTGAGGTCACCGGAATAACAAACGCCGTAAGATTGAAAAATATCGCGTGAAATTGTAAACTATTTTTTCTTAATTAGACACGAATATATCGGAAACTACTGAATTTGGATGGGATTTTTTGTATACAAAACGATTTTTTGCATAATATATCGAAAAACGTATAATCTAATAAAGATTTATAACAATCTTACGGAGTCTGCAATTTTCCCGTGACATATATATATAGCGACACGCCGGTTTACGCTGAAAACCAGCGCCGTGGATTCGTGCTTTCGTGCGCGAGACTCGGCATAATGCTGAGCGTTAGCCGTTTCGCGCAGTAGTGACGCATATTTCCGTCTAGGATACAAGTATGTTTATTATAGGTATAAAACCACTATTATTGTTGTTTTTTAGTCTAATTGAAACAACATTTTATGTACATACGGGCGTCACTTTTCGCGTGAAAGTTGTTATTTCTGTCTTTAATATTGAGAAGCCAATAGTTTAAGCTAAATAAAAAAATACAAATTAAACCCAGAAAAACACATCTTTGGAACGCCATAGAGCATAATCTCTATGGTGTTCCATAAATATGTTTTTAGATCTTAGACATGTTGAACCGTTATAAATATAAAACAAATCAATTTTATCCGAATAAAATAAGCCACTTTTTACCAAAAAGTTTCTCACAACAACATTGTGGTGATAAATGAACTTATTACAAAGGCGTAATATTTAAAAATTAGGCTGACTGGAATAAATTATCTCGACTTACGTTACAGGGTAGGGATTATATAATTTTTAATGTAAGCTCTCATTTTTACCGTTACCTTTCGGTTAAGGTTATCAACGGAACCCTATTCCTAAACCTACGCTTTCTTGCCTTCCGTCTGTTTGTCAGCGGGTTGTATCTCATGAACCGTTATGGACAGAGAAATTTCGGCAGTGTATGAAAAATAAATAGCGAACATTCCAACTGTCTGTATTGACGCTATAAAAACAAATAATAATAAAAAAGATAAAATAGAGGTCCTTTAATATTTTTTGTTTTGAGCTACACAAGAAACGTGATTTATCGGTTTACGATACGGAACGTTTCGCGTGAGAGTCTGACTCGCGCTTGGCCGGGTTTCAAAGACGATTGTGTAGTAAATCTGTTTGGTTTTTTTTCTTGATACAATGGACTCAAATTCAAATCCCACGTGATGCTGTTGAGCATCGTCACAAAAAAAAATATCCTTCAAACGCCTCAAATATTTCAAATCCCAAAAATGTTAACCAAAACCATCCTTTCCGAAAACGTTCAGTTCTTTGGTAGTTTTTGCAACTACACGTAACCTCGAACCCAGAGACGAAACTTTTCGGAAAGCCACAAGGGCGCGGATGTCAACCGCAGTATTTGGGGGAGCCCTGTGGTCGGAACAACCGGCGCAACGGTACCAAAGGCTCGACACATGAATTTTTCTGTAACACATTTTCCAAAGGGCTGGCTGTGGTTATGGCGGCGTAAAAGAAAATGGCACAAATTTTGTGTTATAACTTTTTATTGCGTTATTTTTAGGAGTGTTGGCAATTACTTGATATTTGGTAAGGTATTGGTTTAATGAAAGTAGAAAGTTTAAAGAGTCCCGCAGTCAGTTGCGTACCTGTAGAACAATAGGAAATATGCATGAAAAAAATATTTAGTATCCAAACAGTTTATCTAGAAATATACAAAAAATAATACTAACAGTGAAAACAGAACCGAAATTGACCGAAAAACTAACGAGATATAACTATTTTAAACAAATATATCTGTCCCTCTCGCGAAAACGCTGTTTTCTATGGTAGCTGTATAGGCGTCATAGTATTTGACGTCACAGTTGGTATCGGACTTCTCTTTCTAATTGTTAACTTTGAATCTTAATAACTTCAACACTGATGAAGGTATTTTAAAAATTCTTTCATTATTATTTACTAGAGATAATCATAAATTATGCAAATAAAAAAAATGCATGCATATTCCCTATTCCTATGAATATTTCTGGCAAATTTGCTATCGGCCGGTTGCATCGCTCATTTCTTTGGCAGTCTTCTTCTTTTACTTTTTGTAAATCTTATCCTTTTGCAAGAATTGGTAGCAAAAGACTTATAATATTTACTTACCGTACATTTTAGTAGGTAGCATTGCTAGTTTTCCATCAAATTAAATCAGTGTTGCAAAACGGATAAACAGAATTTAGTAGGTAGCATTGCTAGTTTTCCATCAAATTAAATCAGTGTTGCAAAATGTATAAACAGAATTTAGTAGGTAGCATTGCTAGTTTTCCATCAAATTAAATCAGTGTTGCAAAACGGATAAATATAATTTAGTAGGTAGCATTGCTAGTTTTCTATCAAATTAAATCAGTGTTGCAAAACGGATAAACAGAAAACATGGGTTTATCTAACAATATCATATTTCTTTGTGTATCCACGCCACAAACATCCTCTAAACGGTATCAAAGACCAAATATATGAAATAGCCCATCTCCGAAAGGACGGTCATCCTTCGTTTCTTGTTAAGCTTGTTACCGAAGCCATCGACCACAAGCTATAAATCAATATCAACAAAACACGAAGTAACATTAATCAATCACGAAGTTACCCGAAATTTCACGAAGTTCCCCTTAACAGTGAATTTAATTTGTATCCCCAATGATTGCATACTGAAAAATGTTATGAGCAATAGACAAGTGAATTTAGTTATTCCTGGAATGTTTGTTTTCGCTGTAAATCTAGGTTATCTTAATAACTTTGCTGAAAATTTTACGGGATTAGAGTATTAGTCATATTAGCGTTTCATAATAGATTTTCAATCTGACCTAATTTTCTTGCAGACTGCATTCCATGACGGCAAAAAAAATCAAAGACCGTCTTACCTGACTTATCTTATTTTACTAGTTTTATCATATCACTGACGGCCAAAGACCTCCCTCTCCCTTTTAAACAATAGCGATTGTGTATTTGACTTTTTTTTAAGGATGGGGAATCATCAAATGACTTCATCCGCTCTGGGTGGAGCGAAAGGGCGTGTCAGACTCTTACTGACTTAAACCCATCCGTGTTCCTTCTAAGCCGCGTTGACTCTTTTGAACAAATTCCGCAACACTGGCAGTGTGTATTTGACTACTACCACCAATCTACATGAACAAATTCTTATTAAAAAAAAAACTAAAATACTACGATTTGTGAAAAAATATGTATAGAATCGGTGGAAAAATAGAGAATTTATACGCTTTTCAAGTGCAGTACCGAGGCTCCTTCGTGCCAACCAACCATCTAACGGGTCCCGGGTGTCATTTGTATATCTTTGGCAGTAGTTACGGAATGTCAGAAGCCAGAAAATCTGACACCAGACTTGCCAAGGAGTACCGTCTTAGCCAGCTAATGGGTTGTGGAGGTCTGGTAGGCAGCCGCTCCACGTGAAATCCGGTTTGACTGGAAGCCGACTCCCAATATAGTTGGGAAATGGCTAGGCAGATGATGATGATACGCTTTTCAAGTTATTCTTATATCTTTGTCGTTCTTGTAACGTTGTCTTTTACGGAATTGAAAAAATTCACTATGAAGTGACTAGGGAGTAACGTCACTCGCAATTAGTTCCGTCTCTTTTATTATATATTTTAAAACTCTCAAAACTATTTTTTTTTAGCTTTTTTGGGGTTCCGTTACTCAAAAGGTAAAAAAGGAACCCTTATAAGATGACTCTCTTGTCCGTCTGTCCGTCTGTCTGTCCGTATGTCACCACCGAAGCAAAAAAATTCCAATAAATCAAAAAGTTGAAAATTATAGGGTGTCAACTATGTATGTATGGAGATACATACATAGTTGTCACCTGCCACCAATAAAAATGAAACCAATTTTATTATGGCGGTATAATGGGTAGGTACGGAACCCTCGGCGCACGAGTTCAACTCTTTTTCTAGCTTTTGAAAAATGTAGTCTCCTATTCTGTTTTGGTAACTAAATTTGGCTTGACAAATTTAAAATGCTAAAAGCTACTTTATTCCCATTATATTGACAGACAAAGTGGCTTAAAAGCACTGCTGTCCGCTAGGAAACCTTCAAGTGACACTGGATCCAAGTGAGAAGAAACATATGAAGCATACCTCTATATTACTCCACCAACTTCTGGACAGCAGGAAATTAAATCTACGTCCAGTGAATAGTGAATAAACTAACATCATGACACACTGAAGTTGAGAACTTACACTGAAGCGTTAGGTTTGAATTTAAATCCAATTTTCTATGTCGACTTTGCTTTGCAAGTTTAGCAGTGCTTCGTGAATGAGCACGTTCAGAGAATTAAAGTAATAAATACACCTTATTACTAGTACAGGGCAGTCTCAATAGGCTTACCGACAGAATTCGGTCGATAAGTCCTAAAGATTTGTAAATACCGATATTAATATTATAGATATTCATATTAAAATACCGACATTCAAAACCAGCTAATGTCATCGCTAGGAAATGTCAAATTTATTGAACTTTGTCGTAAACTTTTTCGGAATTTTGACAGCCCGCTAAGCGTAACGATATTATTCGGTAGGCATGACAGTGGTATTATTCGGTAGAAATGATCGAAATCGCTATTAATGTCGAGATTTCCGGCAAAGAACTAGTCGATTTGGCCAATTTTAATGAAATGTCAATGTACAGTGAACGTTTTAAAGTTTTTTTTTTTCATTTTTGTAAACGCTCTCCTCAGTATTCCCAATCAGCCAGAATCAACAGTGGCTACTATTAAAAAATCACGCGCGACCGCTTACTGGAAGACGTAGCGTTGGAAGGCCTCCCACAAGGTCTACTTTATAATGTACTCTTTAATCCTTCTACTCCTTTCTATCTTAAAGAACGCTTTCAGTTCCTCTGTGACACACATTCTAGGTCTTTGAGATCATCGGAGAATCTAAAACTAAGTATTCGTATGCATTCCACTTCCTTCTTTGACAAATCTTTCAGTATACAAGCGGCTCGTTTGTGGAATGCATTACCCTTAGAAGTGAGGCGTGCCCAAACGCTACCAGAGTTTAAAAGAACGGTGAAGGAGCATTACCTTTCACTTTAACTTTTCCGCTCCTGTCTCAATTATATATTTGATATTTATTAGTATACAAATTGGTATTGTATTTATGTATTTTATATTATTATATCTAATTAGTATTGTTTAAAACGTTTGTACACTGACAGCCCTAAATCTATCTCCCTTCGTTCAATCCATCCAAAGGTTGTCTGGAAGAGATTGCCTTGTGCGATAAGACCGCCCATTGTGCACTTATTTTATGTATGATTGTCCTGTTCTTATTATGAGGTGTACAATAAAGTATATAATAAATAATAAATAAGGTGGACCGATGACCTGGTGAGGGTCGCGGGTAGTGGATGGATGCGAGATGCACAAGACCGGTGGCTGTGGCGATACTTGGGGAGGCCTATGTCCAGCAGTGGATTTCTTTAGGCTGATATGATGAAAATGATGATGATTATGATGATGATGATGACTATTAAAAACTGGCAGAGCCAATTTTGTCGTCTTACTCCTCTATTTGCATTGATTTTGTTGCGAAATCCAAGTCGAATCATATCTCCGAGCTTCATTGACTTGTGTTTCTGGTGAATGCTACTGTTGATTCTGGCTCTCAGAAGTTGCAGTGGTTGGGAATAGTACTGACTTGTCTTAAAAAACGGTGGTACTTGTTTAATGCAAATTGTTTCGTATTCGGTTTAAAAATTGCAAATCGTAACGCAATATCTCTTGTCCCACGTTACTCGGGGTCGTCAGCCGCCACGCATCCACTAACTCCCTTTTCTTACGCAATAACTACAAATCCTGAAAACAAAATCGGGCCAGTGATAATTTGTTGACATTAGTGTTTGGAACTATAAGTTTCCGATGCCCCAATTTCACAGTCAATTTGTGGGTTGCCTCGTTTGTTAACCAATTCAATCGAAAGGTTTATTATGCTTTTGTGTTATCTTATATATTAAATTCTCGTGTCACAATGTTAGTTGCCATACTCCTCCGAAACGGCTTGACCGATTTTTTTGAATATTCATACGCATATTCAGTAGGTCTGAGAATCGGCTAGTATCTATTTTTCATACCCCTAAGTGATAAGAGTTGTCCACCCCAATTTCTTTTTATTTTTTTTACAAAATTTTTATTTTTTTATAATGAGGCATTTAAAAAATACATACAACCCTTAATTTTCACTCTTCTATCACCAACCCCTATTTTTAATACGGATATTATTTTCTACCCTCGGCGGTCGATAATATAATTGATCATTAATGAAAAATGTGACGCAGACTAAGCAGCGTGGGTCAGCTAGTAGTTTATATAAATCATCGTAATGTTCTTAATTACTCGTAAGTATTCTGGTTCAAAACTGGCGATGAAATCTCGCCTTTTCATTTTAATGACTGTTAATCTACACATATTTTATTCAAACATATTTAACAGTACCAAGCACCCTTTATTAAAAATCGCTCAGCAATTTGCAAATCTCGAAGGTGAAAACAGCGTAAAAATAATTGGTACGCCCAAACTTGAACATTCACATCTACACGTACTTCGAAGCCATGTTGTATGAATATCTAGTACAGTATGTACAGTTGAGACATTTATACCTTAGTCTGGACAGATATTTTTTTTTTCTTTTAATACAACGCCACTACGTGAAAATGTCTAGCTGACCTGATACCTTTTAAATAGGCTGGCCATTTTGCGAAATTAAAATCAAATCTACTTTATTTCATTGTTAATGTCACATTTTTAATTGACTGTCATTTTGTGATATTGACATTAAAACAATACTAAGACCAACCGGACTCGGGCGGAATGATACATTTGTCGAAAATTTAAAAGGTTTCATTTTGTTGGTTTGTAATAAACATAAAAGCTATGAAAGGAACAGGCAGTGTGATATGCAGTTTACTTTGTTGGGGTCGGCTTCCAGTCCAGGAGGATGCAGTTGGTCTGGGTCTAGTATTTAATATGAGGGACTGCCTATTTGGCTTTTATAACGTTGTAACTGGGTAACCTTTAGAGCGGATACGCATTGCATTCGATCCGAATCCATGAAAATACGAATACAAAAAAACTCAGACCGAATTCGAATGTTGCTTTTCGCACCCGATCCGATCCGAATCAGTGAAAATATGGATCAAGAGTCTTAAAAACTCGGACCGAATTCGGATATTGCTTATGCACTAATCCGATATCTTATCCACCCCACGCCCCGCCCTGCTGTCGAGCCGCACGGATATATCCGAAGGAATAATACGGCTACTTCAGCCCGTCAATATTTCTCACGGATGACGGAGGGAAATCGGATGATGGAAATCGGATCTAGTGCGTAAACCACCAAACAAATAGTTCTATGGCTACTTGGGAACGTATTTTCACGGATTCGGATCACATGAAGTGCGGAACCACTCTAAATCTGCTAAGCAATAAAGCAAATTCCATCAAACATGGATAAAAAACAAAGAGTTTTTAAGGTGACGAACCTATTTTAACTATGACTGTACTTGAAGCGGTGTTGTACGAGTATCTAGAACATCATATAGAATCGACATCAAATACATGAGAATACTTTCAGGAATATTTTATCGCGTAAAAGGGTGGTTTTATAAGAGAATTTATTGCCCAAACTCGTTACTGTAACTGATCGAATAAATAAAAATAGACCGTTAAATGTGTGAATACATTTATAATGTTTCAAAGAAAGGAATTGAAATTCTGAATTCAGATTAAGTTTTGTGAATTTAACGGTTAGAGAGATTGGTAGTTTAGGGATGTAGGGATTTGGTATACGAAGAGGTCTGCAATTTATTGATGCTTAAGTACCTACTGGTGTAGCTGGTACGTTGCAAACCTCATGTCTCAGCCATCGCAACAAAAGGAGACGCCCCGGGCGCCGGGATCGCATTGCAATTCCGAAAAAAAAATAAGAGAGGCAGAGAGAGCAATCCAAGTTTTTTTTAGTCTTTCTAGCCTTTTTCCGACAATGTTGGGGTATTTTATATGGGGCGACAGCTTGAAGTTTTTACAAAAACTGTAAAATAAGTCTCTCTTTTCTCTCACTTCATTTATTTCCATGAAAAAGGAATTAGACTAGTTTCTATAAAATAGCGTATTGAGTAAATGCTCTTAAGGTATAAAAATAGTTAACCCTCAGCCAAAATCACCTCGTAACCAAGCCTTTACAAACCCAAAAATGATTACACAACAGGTAACAAATAACAGCCCAGCACAACGATGGATTATCCATCGTTATTCAAAAAAATAAAATATCCTCATGAGACCGATGATCCCATGTCCTCGTCCCAATTAAATGGTACAAAATGTTCATCCATCATTCCCTACCAAAGGTACATATGTAACCTTTAACATATGTATCCTTTAACGGTAACAATCCTTTTGTTATTGAAATGTATGGAAATCGGATACCCAGCCGTAATTGTGGTAGTGGAATAATATTTTTCCCGCCTATCCGTATGTTCGCTGTCTGTTGCGAAATGGGTCGGTTTTTCCGCTTCAAGTGTATTTATTTGCCTGTTGATCTTGGAGTGTAAAAATTACAGCTGGTTGCTTTCAAATAACTTGTATGGAGTGGGTGTTGCTTTATATTTTTTGTTTAGTTGTTTAGATTATATCAAAAAAATGCAAAGATGGTTTGTCGTATTATTGAACTTGCTAATGGCATCAACGGTTTATAAGTAAAGCTTATCTTTAATTGTTTACTTTACAGTCAAGAAAAGTTCATGTACAAACAGAGGAGCTTAACTCAAAGTTGATTTTTCTGCCATAAACCTTTGAGTGATAGAGAGAGATCACAATAGAGGGTGGGATCCAGTGCACAATAAAATAATACATATTTTTTAATACATAAATATATTATTAGGAAGCTCATAAGAAATAATCAAAACATCTCAGCACTAACAAGTTCTAAAAAATATTTATTTTTGAGAAATAAAATAAAAAAATTACTTTATTTTTTCAAATTTGACAATTATACATTTGTCCTTATACAATTCTTAAATCTAGAGTGACTAAAAACCAGTTCGATTGGTTAGATACTATTCCCGGCATGTTCTATGTCTGCGCCACCCTAACGTCGACTGGTAGTAATTACCGAAGGTGTTAAGTCCGAAGTTTAAATAGATAACACAATAAATAGACGACAAGGAACTTCAAAATAAGAACTTTAGAACAAGAATAATTTCTCGACAAAATACCGAAAAACAAAATAATAATTGACTACTATTTTCCAAAGTAATGAACTCTTTGTCTCCAGAACCGGCAAGCTCCACTACCCTACGGACGTGTGCGGGCCACTCTTCGAGGAGGAGCTGGAGTTCTGGGGCCTGGACGCCAACCAGGTGGAACCGTGCTGCTGGATGACGTATACACAGGTTAGTCAATAATACTTCAAGAAAAAGATGCATGCTACCTGGTTTAAGTAGTAACCATCTGCACTTATGAGGATCTAATATCGACGTTTTTAACTTGTCCTTCGACTCGAAAATGAGTAGAAAAACTTGACAGTTAGTTACACCAATCGATAGATCGTCGATCGATACTGTTGATCGACTGGTGTAGTAAGTTTGGCTGATTAACGGATACCGGGTGATAAACAATTGATCGATCGCCGATCGATGCCACCGATCAGGGTTGATTGATTGGTAGCGATCGACGTCGACTAATTCATTCTACCATCGATTGATGGCATCGATTGGTATAGAAACACCCTAACTGAAATATTTAAAATAGCAATTTTCAAATAGCCAGGCACACATACGTACACGCATCATCTTATTTGTGTAAATTGATATTTGCAAGCGTCGAAAAATGGTGTTATATGAAGCATTCTTGCTGAGTTACGTATGAAAACAATAATTTTGTATATAGTCGGGCTCTTAGTGGATCCGATAAAAAGACAATATGAAGACAGATTTTACTCACAAGTGTTTACTAAGAAACTATATAGCTGGATGAGCCAGCCTCGAACCTCATAAGTAGTTTCAGTCAATGAGACTGAGGATAATATAATAATTCTACAAATACTTGGCATAGTGATCTAGCGCCTAGATGAATTTTATGTCGGGTACATGAAGTAGGCTGCCGTTCTACGACTACTAAAATGGCTCCGATGTATATTATCAAACATAAAACACTGCTAATAAACTAAAGCATTAAAAAACAGTCCGCACCAAACAAAATACATCAAATACTGACATTATTATCACCAGTGAATCAGAACTTGTATCTATTCTAAAAGTCTCGTGGAATATATTTTTAGAATTCCTGTCAGCTCCTCCATTCGCCAGCGAATCTAATAATTCATGAATATGCTAACCAGATCTTGACGGGTATTCTAGAAAAGTTTCCAACAAATGGAGAACAGAGCACAAAATACAATAATGGTTGAAAATATTCTGAACATTGAAAATAATGTTGAAAACAATACGGACGCTTGAAGGTCTTTGGATCAAACAATTTTATTGGTTCGATTGATCGTCTTTTGTTTTTGTTATGTTCTTTGAGAATTTAATATTGGAGAGATTTGATCTTAGCAAATATAAATGAGAAAGAATCAACATTATAATAACTTTTTACACCTTTCCACATGAACAGCGGACTTGGTTTCCGTACGTCATGTCCTAGGCGATCACTGAAAATCAGCGCCGTGCTGTGGGTCCCCCACGGCACAGCATTATGCTGAGTGGAAGCTCTTTTGCCACAACCACGACAAAAACCACGACATGCATCTACTTTATTTATACCCACTCATACTTTTGTTATGGTTGTTATTACTGTTTTTAACTTGTCTTTACTAATATAATTTAAGAACTACTAACACTATCATTTATCACGTACTGTGTAGCGTGTAAGATGTAGTTAAGAAAGTTTTTTGTAAGTTACTTTGTCGCATTAGATGTAATCTGTAATGGCAAAGGAAACGTGTGTGTAATAAATAAATAAATAAATAAATTTAGGGTTGAGTTTAAGAAAAATAAAATAATATATGTGAAAACCATAAAAACTATGTGTATATCATAAAAACTTTCATTGTAAATTAAAAGTTCCATTAGAATCGGCTTATTAAATTAAAAAAAAAACAATGAGAGTTCACAACGAGTTCTAACTTTATTTTGTAAGTGGCCATTTTTAGCAATCGTAGGAATTTTGAACGATTCCGGGATCCGGAATTCTGAAAAGCATGTTAGTTAGTTAGTTAGGAGTTATATTTTTGTGGAAATAAAAGTGAATTTTAGGTATATTAGCGCCCGATTATCCGATCACTGCTCATATCGGTGTCTTATACCATTCCAAAAAGGGCCTATACCCAAGAAGAGGTTTCAATCAATGATGATGAACGTAGTAACGACAGCGGTTAAAACAAATATGTATTTTATTCTTATAATTCATCAATTAAATCACTACATATCACATTAAAAGTGATATATTATATCAATCATTTAAAATATCTAATTAAAATGCATGTTGTAATAATTTGTAGATTGGAAATAAACGGGCTTTATTATTTACTAGCGGATGTCACGCGGTTTCACCCGCGTAGTTCCCGTTCCCGTGGGAATACGGGGATAAAATAAAGCCTATGTTTTTTTTTTTTTTTTTTTAAGGATGGGAAATCATCAAATGACTTCTTCCGCTCTGGGTGGAGCGGAAGGGCGTGTCAGACTCTTACTGACTAAAACCCATCCGTGTTCCTTCTAAAGCCCTTTGCGTTCCAGGGCCGCGGTGACTCTTTCGAACAAATTCCGCAACCCTGGCAGGCTCTGGCCCTAGCGGGCCCCTTCTTTTATGCTGACATCTCTAAGCCTATGTTACTCGCTGATAATGTAGCTTTCCAATGGTGAAAGAATTTTTGAAATCGGCACAGTAATTGAGTTTATTCATTACAAACATACACACACACACAAAGATACAAAATTTCATCTTTATAATATTAGTGTAGATTATTATACCATTCCAATAGAAAATTACATTCTTAATATTGACTTCTTCAAACCCGTCTCAAAGTTTCCTCGTTGGCTCGGATTTGTTGATATGTGTCTCCAAACTATGACGGATGACTTACAGAGAAGTTTTGAGAGCTAGCCGAGAGAGACTGGAGAGAGGCATTGAAGCATGTGTCAGTAGAATATTTGAATAGTCTTGCAAGACCTGCTACTAACAAATAAACATAGGTATTAGGTAAGTTTCTAATCCAAACGATGTTTTCTGTTAACAAAACCTAATAAATAATAAACTTTTTTTACAAAAAAATACAACCGACTTCCAAATAAAAACACTATAAAGTCTACATGTCTAAATGTCAACAAATTGAACAATAGTTTGAAAAACATTTGTAAATACTACAAAAACAGTTATTTCACGAATAGCACACATTTCAATTTGTCTGACATTTGCAAATCAATTAATTATATAATAGATTGTGAAGACTACGATAGAAAATATCTAAATCCAGTCGAAATTAGGAAGATCCTTGTTAGTAGCAAACTATGCTTTTTACCTAAAACGAAGTCAAATGCACCCAAAAAAGGTACTATTCCTTTTTATTTTAAAATTATCAACAGCAAAGAACTCAAAGTGAATAATTCTACTAGTACACCATCCGTAAAACCTAAAAAAGGTACCATACCTTTCTACTTTCAACCTAACACAAAAAACGACACATTTTTTCGTGCCTAAAAACACAACGCCTAAGTCACATAGTTTTAGAATCCTCCACCAAAACATCGCAAGTGTACTATCGAAACAGGAGCTTTTAGAACTAACGTTACAGGAGATGAGAGACTTAAACAATGATCCACATGTGATTTGCCTCTCCGAAACATTTATTAAAAAAGGAGAAGAGAGCTATCTCAAATTACACAATTACGTTATGGCAACGAATTTTAGCAGGGAAAAACATCGAGGAGGCACTTGCATACTGATCGGAAGGGGTATAGGATTTAAAGAATTACCATTAAAAGAGTATGCAGCAGTAAATAGTTTCGAGGCATGCGGAATAGAGTTGACTGAGGAAAAATTGGTAATTATTTGTTTATACAGAACCCCTCAGTCTGACCCGAACCAATTTTTAACTAAGTTAAACAGTATTTTGCAATACTTAGTCACAAAATACAACTCGAAAACGCGGATAGTTTTAGCAGGCGATTTCAATATAAATACTTTCAAAAAAGGCAAAATCACACAAGACCTGCAAGACCTAGCACACACCCACAACCTAAAAATTCATATTAACGTACCCACTCGCAAATGTTCTTGTATAGACCACATATTAAGTAATATACCTGACGCAATCGCACAAGTACTACCACTTTATCTCTCGGACCACGACACAGCGCAAATGCTAAGTTTTCCTTTGCGAGTCCAGACAAGAGCTGCAATATTCCATACTTGCAAAAGAGATTATAGTTTAAATAATATACATAAATTTAGAGAATATTTAAAAAATCTATCGTGGTCAGATGTATATGTAGTAAATGATGCAAATATGGCATTCAATCGCTTTCATGAACTAATATGCCTGTTTCATAAACTCTGTTTTCCAAAAGTAAGGGTTAGGATAAATACAAACAATAATAGTAAACGAACGTGGATGACTAAGGGTCTTAAAGTATGTTCTAAAACTAAACGATACTTAAGATATCAATACTATAAGAATAAAAATAGAACTAACAAGGTTAAATACACAACATACTCCAATTTATTACAAAAATGTATACAAAATGCTAAACGGAATGCTAACATTAAGTTTATAAATAACAATAAAAACAAATGTAAAGCCACGTGGTCCGTTATAAAGAATGAAATACACAGTATTAATTTTGGAGACAATATTGATCACATACAGATTGACAATGCTAAACTCACAAAACCTGCAGAAATAGCCTCGGCCTTTAACAATCACTATATAAACGGTCTTCCAGTAAAAAATCGTATAAATAGTCATCGCAATGAAAACATCACTGCTAACTCGATGTTCCTCACTCCTATGTCTGAAAGTGAGGTAAGGCAACATATATTATCATTAAATAATACCAACTCTGAAGGCTACGATGAATTAAACACAAAAATCATTAAAGCATGTGCCAATGAAGTGAGTGGAGTGTTGACATATCTGATTAACTTATCTTTTTCGCAGGGAGTATTCCCAAACGCTTTGAAATTGTCTATTGTTAAACCGTTGTTCAAAAAGGGTGAAAAGTATGATATGAACAATTATCGCCCTATAACGCTAATACCAATCTTGTCAAAAATATACGAGAAATGTATGTACCATAGATTAATAAACTACTGCGAAAAATTTAATATCATAAGAAAAGAACAATTCGGTTTTCAAAAACGTAAATCTACTACATTGGCCATCTTTACACTTTTGAAAACCATACTAAATGGTATAAATAATAACCAGCTGGTAACAGGACTATTTTTTGACTTATCAAAGGCGTTTGATTTGGTTTCACACGTTAACCTATTACAAAAATTGGAGGCTCTCGGAATTAGGGGACTGCCACATCAATGGATATCTTCATACCTAACTGACAGACAACAGTGTGTCACTGTCACCAAAGTCGACGGAAATGGAGATATGTTGTTGTATACGTCTGAGTATAAATATATAAAACGAGGCGTGCCCCAAGGTAGCATATTAGGGCCCATCTTATTTCTCCTCTACATAAATGATATTGTTAATGTGACTAAGCACAAATGCTTTCTTTATGCTGATGACATTTCTATAATTGTAACTGCTGACAAAAAATATAAATCGATTACTGACCATGAAATTGACATAAATAAAACAATTGCTGACTTAATTAATTGGTTAAATATAAATAATTTATCTATTAATCTTGACAAATCTGTATATTTACAATTTAACAAATATTATAATAATAAATTCAATATTAAGATGGATATACAAAAAATTTACCAGGTGACAAAAACTAAGTTTTTAGGTGTAGTAATAGATGAGCATTTGGACTGGAAGGAACAGGTTGAGCATGTATGTAGCAAAGTGAATAAATTTGTATATGCCCTTAGAAAGATTAAGAAAATAACAAATATAAAAACAGCTGTAATGTCATATCGAGCGTATGTGGAGTCCTCGTTGCGGTATGGAATAATAAAATGGGGAAATAGTACCGACTCTAATAGAGCATTTGTCGCTCAAAAGAAATGTATACGAGCCATACACGGGATTCCATCAGATGAATCATGTAAACCAATATTTAAAAGGCTTGGTTTGCTACCATTGCCTTCAATATATGTGTATGAAGTATGTATGTTTGTACAGAAACATAGAGAACTGTTCAAAACAGCGGAAGATGTATGTTCACGAAGTCGGCGTGACCAATTCAGGCTGGTACTAGACGTGATGCCCCGGTGTGCTAAATATAAAAAAAACTGTGTAGCTATGTGTGTGCGTATATTTAATAAATTACCAAATACGTTTAAAAGTCTTAATTACAGACTTTTTAAAATTAAATTGTATAACTGGCTGAATGACAATAGTTTCTATAGTGTTAAAGAATTTCTTGAACATAAACTGTAATGTTGATACCATAATTTTGCATGCTTTAATATTAAGCAAAACATGTTTGGACTCAATTTGTATTGTAACATCTTTTAATACCGTGTTTTCTGCAAATAAATATTATTATTATTATTATT
>NDFZ01004625.1:0-25479 GCA_002192655.3 Mamestra configurata | reverse complement strand
GGTTCCAGGTCCTGAAACAGAGACAGCATTCTGACACGGTACGCAGTGAGGTTAGTTCCCCCCTCTGTAGACCCATAGTATGCGCGCATGACGTTTTCATTCATGGACTGCGTCCATCTCATGCGCTGCACACAACCACCGGCAGCGGGGACCCGGCTCGGGGCCGGTTGGCCCCTAGGTCCCAAGCCCCTCGGTGGCCGGCCTCTCCCCTGCCAACGCACTGGTGTTGGCGACGTCGGCGGGGAGAAATACTCGTCGCTGGAGCTCGACGCGACTGCAACCGCCGGTGACATTGGTGATCCGCTGTCCGGCGGCGGCGAGGCGGAGCTGAGCGACGGGTCCGGGGATGGTGGGCGTGCGCGTCGTGAAGCTGCTCTCGTCAGCATATTATTATTATTGCTTCCATACTTTTATTGATCGTTAATATTTCATTACGAAGTGACATACGTCATCTGTCTGGGTAGTAAGTTTTCCTTCTTTTTCATTCATTTTTTTTCGCTTTATGGGTTCTGAAGAGTGTTTTATTGTATTTATTTCTTTCTGGAGGCTTTGTGTGAGAAAATTGCTCAAAAATCAGGTTAAAAAAGTGTTATTTCCAATTTAAATCTTCGTGAGTGAAAAAACGACTTGTGTTGCTAACGAGAGTTGCCAGTTTATTATTATTATTACAATAAGTTAAATTTCGGAAGTCGGTTCAAAATTATTTCTGTTACTGACTGAGTGACTCACAGACAGCGCACAGCCGAAACTACTGGTCGTAGAAAGCTGAAATTTGGCGTGTTGGTTCCTTGGGGAGCACTAAGAGAGGATTTCACGAAATTCCTACGGGAACTGGAAAAAAAAGGATATGCGCATACGAAGTCGCAGACAAAAGCGTCTAGTCTAAATATAAAACTACTCTTGAGTTTTCATCCAAACTGTATAGAACTCTTGCTGCTTAGGGGAGCCCTAATTCTCGTGTAAAGTTGCCTGAAAAGTGGATAAAAACGTAGTAGTGTCGTATCTGCGTTGAATAAATATTGTCTATTCCATTCTATTCTAGTTTTAAGCTAACAGTGTTATTTATAATCGGAATTAAGATGCCGTAAAATATGATCATGCTCATAGGGGAGCCTGGAGATCTGTCATACAGGTCCCGAACCTAGTACAGACTCCAGCTCTCACAAAGGTTCTAGCATTAAGCAGAATAAGATAAATAAATGACGGTAACAATGTACCTTTATGAGAGAAATAAACTATATATTATTATTATTATTATTAGTTTTATCAAAGAATGCATGGTCATGCTTGGTTTAAAAAGGTTATCATATTTTCTCCAGATTTTTTTTTCAATAATACATTTAAGTATCGTATCGTATCTTTAATGGCACACAGGAATAATCGTCGGTTGGTGGATGCTCTGCGAATAGGCCTGATACACCAAATATCCGTGACTCTGTTGTCTAAAATATAACCACATGGCACATAACACACCTTTCGAGTGCACATAACTCGTTCAAAGATCTCTCAAGGCGCTTAGTTGACACTTCACGTGACCCAAGGGCTGGCTTTTACCTTGGTCAAAGAATAAGCGTTGCCATACAACGTGGCAATGCCGCCAGTCTTTTGGGTACACTTCCAGTCGACAGCGATGCCGATGAATTTTTTGACGCCATATTTTAGGGTTAATTTAGTTAGGAGTTATTATTTTTATTTCTAGTGTATATAGTTAGTTAAGTATTTATGAAATAAACACACCTTCGTATGTAGGTATATAAAACATCCTGACTTGTTTTAGATTAAACGAAAACCACATTCAATTCAAAATTCAGCGCCAGTGTGACGCAATCTAACACCTATTCTAAATGCATCAAAAGCCGCAGTATGTATCAATATTTACGGACGATTCTCACGTCTAACTGCAAAGTTTTCGTTAACACGAATTTACAAACATGTTCCGTTTACTTCTATGTTCCACTTCATGTCCGAAAAAGTGGGCCAGTATTTCACTTTGACAAATAATTAGTATCTATGGAATATGTTGCATTAAATTAATAAAAACCTAAAAAAATCAAGAAAAGTCAACGTCTGTAATAACATTTATTGTAAAGTCGTGTATTATTTTTAAAATATTCTATTGCCATTATTAAACACCAATCTACGTTTTGCTCATAAAACAACCAATAGACCAAATAAATCTGAAACTTGTCAACACTTACACTGTATCAATTTGCCATTTAAAAAAAACGGGGATTCATTCTAAACAAAAAAATAACCGGACAAGTGCATGTTAGACTCACGCACCGAGGGTTCCGATCAAGGCTTAATTTTTTTTTGGAGTATTCATTACCTACGGATACATCAATGTACGTCACGGTCATTTCTTCAACCAAAAATATAAGTTTGGATTCGCATTGTTTTTTTTGTATATTATAAAAGAACAAATTCCTTATTTTCGAACTTTTTCCTGTACTTTTACTGTAAGATCTATCTTCTTGGCAAATTTCAGGACTGTGGGTCAACGGGAAGTACCCTATAGGTTATCGAGTGTCAAATAATGCGCCATAAACGGAACTTTAACGGCCTTATCTTTAGATTACGTTGAGTTAGAACTGCTCCAAGAGGTAGCTGTTCTGAATACTTGGAGTAAACTTCAGCTTGACTCATTTACGCGTTCCTGAGAAAAAAGGTCTTGACAGACAGACAGACCGACAAAAAAGTATTCCTATAAGGGTTACGTTTTTGCTGATTGAGGTACGGAACCCTAAAAAAACACACAAGTGCATGATGTCAACAAACCATCATAAAACGAGGGTTTCGTATAACAATAAAAACCCTAAACAAAACTTTCCACTTTCAACCACTACTGTGACAATTCCAACATTTTACACTGCGGTGCAAATACACAACACATTACGAGCTCGGTATTCCGAGTGTGCAGTTTATTGTGCGCTGCAGTGTACGTGACGAATATGTTAGCATGTCATTCGGACGTGAAACGCTGCTGAAATGGCTTTAGCAAATAGATGGTTATCTTGTTTCTAACTTCAGCATGAATATTTGGATTTGAATTTGTGGACTTAAACAATGATGGTCACTAATCTAATATTTATGTCTGGTCATGTAAAGAGGAGGGATGAAATGCACGTAACTAAAAGAGTTATGGATATAAATGTGGATGGATGGACAGGGAGAAGAAGGTCAAAGAAAAGATGGGTGGATTGTGTTAGGAGTGATATGAAAGAAAAGGGAGTTAGTGATAGCGTGACGGTTGACAGGACAGAATGGATAAAAAAAAACGTGTTGCGCCGACCCCAAGTAACATGGGATAAGGGCAGGAAGAAGAAGATGTCGGAGATTTGATCAATCTAATAGTTACATAGATTAAGCTAGAGCTAAAAGTTTGATGCAGAAATCCTCCTACTTGAGTCTCAGCAATCATCACAATAATTATAAAAAATGACATACATAATCAATCAATATTTATGACTCTTTCGTTATTGACTGAGTGACTGACAGACAACGCACAGCCGAAACTACTGGTCGTTGAGAGCTGAAATTTGACATGTAGCTTCCCTACACTGCAAATTCCTACAGGAACAGGAGAAGCGAGTTATACACATAAGTTAGAAATCCTTAACTCAACACTAATATCTAGTACTTAAATTATTTCAGCAAAGACAAAATACACATTTATCGCAAAACAAAAGAAGGAATGATAGGACAGAAACATAAGATAGGCAGATTCACGTCGTGTCTGAACAAGATGAGTCCCACTCAGCATAATGCTAAGCCACGGGAGGACAAGCTGGTTTTCGGCGATAGTTTATTAAAATCAGTACGTCATCTGCCTAGCCTTTTCCCAACTATAGTGGGGTCGGCTTTCAGTCAAACCGGATTCAGCGGAATACCAGAATTTTAAGTGGAGCGGCTGCCTACCAGACCTTAACCACTTAACCCATTAACTGGGTAACACGGTAGTTCTTGGCAAGACCGGAGTCAGATTGTCAGGCTTCTGACAATTTCGTTAGGACTGCCAAAGATCTACAAATGACAGCCGGGACCAACGGTTTAACGTGCTTTCCGAGGCACAAATTTACCAGTACATGGAAACATTATTCTTCTTCTTAATATCTCCGTCAAAAATGAAATGTAGCATAAACATCCTGCAATAGAACCTTGCGTACTCTGTTATAATAAAAACAAAAGAAAAATATGCTGAACAACATATTCCAATTACATTCCGCGGCAATGGAAAATATTCAGAGGGCCACAGTGATTGCGGTGTTGTACACATTCGTGTGTATTCACGCCCTTTGTTTATGTGGGATGAATAGCATTATTGGCATATTGAAATGGGTTTCTTTGTTATTGTGCTAGTTAGTTCAGGAATGGGATAAGAGATTGCTAAGAAGAATAAAGAACTTTATAAAATAATAGAACTATTCAGATATTCGGCAGGCTGTAACGGCGCTGCTGCTGCGGCTGCTGAGGCCCTCAAGTGGCGCAAATACTGTCACCTTATTGGGAATTATAGTTTTGAGCCGTTTGGGGTCGAAATGCTTGGATCATGGGGTCCGAGTGCGCGTCTCCTTTTGATCTCTTCTGATCGACACTTTGCGTGACCACAGGGCTGGCTCGTTCTTTGCTAAAAGAATTAGCATTGCCATTCAACGTGGCAATGCTGCCAGTCTTCTGGGCACGTTTCCGGATGACAGCGATGCGGAGGAATATTTTGACACCTGAGTGTACTTTATTTTTGTATATGTACATACTTAGGTTTAGTAGATTTAAATAGTTTAAGTAAATAGTCTTAAGATAGTTATGTATATACATCCATGGTATTATGGAAATAAATTAATCGTCAGATATTTAGATGACGAATAATAAAAAAATGTGCATGAAGAGAACATGTTAGGCCAACCCCCCAATAAATCGGAATAAAGGCTGATGGTAAATAAAGGTATGACATTGATGATAAAGATTATTTTCCTGGATACTAAAACGACAAAAAATATTGGACACATTGTTTTTTTTATTGAACTTTACAGAACAAAAGGCAATCGGAGTACAAAAAAAATCAATGGTGGTCCTATTTTTAAAATCCAATTTAACATTGATGGCAAAAAAAAGAATCTCAATGCAATGCTTTCGAACCAAAACAGAAAATAAAATATTCCAATTACATTCCCAACGAAATGGGGAATTCAGGTCCAATGATTGCGGGTCCGATATTTTCCTATTATTTCGACCACTGCTCCGATACGAAATATTTTTGCGGTCTTACCCTCATATTTTATATTGGCGAAATCGAAACCTTTGTCCAATTAATTCTGTTTTCAACTTAAATGTGAAATTAAAATCGGAATTGTCGTGGCTTCTGATATTACTTTAAGTTATTTCTGTTTCACTGCCTACAATTTTCGTTATTAAATTAACGGAAACCTTTGGAATGTTATTGTTTTTCTTGATTGCTGCTTTGTCGTGGTACTCGGAATATTTCGAAATTAAATCCGGTAGAAATCTCGGGAAGTTATTGTGAAATGAGATGGTGCCGACACAACATTTATTATGATCAAATTCGATTCAAGCTTAAACTTCCCAACAACAAAGAAGCTTTCAGAATGGCTAGATTTTAATTATCTTGTTTTGTTAAACAAGATTTTATCAGAGGCGCAATTCCGTTAGAATCTCTCAGTATCTCAGTCGCCAATTGTCAAAAACACCTCCAACTGCTGAAATGATATTCCGACTTGAATTTGATCGCTTCTTGAATACGAGAATTATTAGCCTTCTGAGTGCCAATTCTACTAATTTCCAAGCAACGTCCGTATTCGCGACTCAGTCGCGTTCTGTCAAAAACACCTCATTATTAGGGTTTTGTACCCAAAGGGTAAACCGAGACCCTATTACTAAGACTCCGCTGTCTGTCTGTCTGTTACCAGGCTGTATCTCATGAACCGTGATAGTTAGACAATTAGAATTTTTACTATTAGAACAGATGACGTATTTTTGTTGCCGCTATAAGAACAAATAATAAAAAAGAAAAAAATAAAAGGTTCGGTTTATGACACGGAACCCTCCGTGTGCAAGTCTAACTTGCACTTGGCCAGTTTTTTATACTTTTTTGACAGATCTTGTGAACTTGTTGCTTATATTTACGACTTTGTTTCATCAAAAATCGAGTAAATTGCCCTATGTAATGCACCTACATTTATAAACCATCAATATTCTAAAAAATATTTTTCGTCCCCAGCATCGGGATACCCAAGAAACTCTAGCCGTCCTGGATCGGTTAGACCTGGACACAGAGAAGCCGACCGACGAAGAGGTGGCCCGCAAGTTTGGATTCGAAGAAGACTACATGAAGGGGACGGTGTCGTGGTGGCAGCATCTCAAGCCGCAGATGTGGTCGCTGTTCGATGAACCTTACAGCTCAAATGCTGCAAAGGTAATGTTCAATCAATAAATTATTTATTTGCACAAACATGAGTACAATAGGTACATATAACAAAAGTGTCGATATGCAAGAGATGTTAAAGTAGTTCTAAAAAAACAGGTCATCACGTTGCCTTAAACAATGGCATGCAAATAATGTCACTGAGTCAAATTATTAAAAAAAAAAACAACACATAATCAAAATGTTGGTCTAAGTACCTCAAAATAACTTATTACGTAGCGGAACACGTTGCGTTGGAAGGCCTTCCACAAAGTGGACCGCTGAATTGGTGAGGGTCGCGGGTAGCCGATGGATGCGAGACGCACAGGACCGTTTGTTGTGGAGAGGCCTTTGTCCAGCAGAGGATGTCTTTCGGCTGATTTGATGATGATGAACTTATTAAATTTCACAACAGACGGTTCTTAAAACAAATCAATACCTTCCGCTGGATGTTAAAAGCACAGAAGTGAGCATAAAGTAAGCTGTCAATCCCTAGTATTAATACCTTGTCTGAAATAAATGATTAAAACAAAAACAACGGGTTGCACTCCGGGAGTGCCGGCAGAAGTAAAAACTTGAACATTAACGTTGTGCATTTTTGATATTTTGGAATGGTTAGGGAAAAATTTCGATGCATATGCATGCATTGAGGCATACAGTTTCGCCGCGCGGTAGAAAGAGAGGGGGATATTACTTCCTCTTCTACGCCGCGCCGGCGATCTACTCTCCCTCTGTCTTACGAATTTTCGGTCAGGTTACGTGTCCTGACGCCAGTTTAACATTTTTTACCCATCCCAAAAAGTGCACAACGCGGCTAAAGAAGTTTTCACTTAAAAAAAAAAAAAGGATGACAGCTCACTTCACCTATCTTTTCACGGTGAGTTTTTGTCCGGAATCGACTGGTTGGACCAGTTGATGTGCTGAACCATGGGATTGTTTTTGTCTTGCAGTGAACGTTTTCAGGTTAGTAAGTTTTTCGGCTAATTTCCGATTTCCAAATTAATTTAAACAAAGACATCAAAAAACCTTCAATTTCAAAAGTAGAGAAACACATTGTAGTACCTACTTTAAATTCTAATAATTTGAATTTGTTAGAGCCATCCTTAGAATAAACAATCTATTTAAAATTTCTAAAAACTCATTAAATTCAAAACATCTGGCCAACGGTTTCAAATTAAGGTGGCACTTAGAATTCTTCAAAAGGTTAAAATGTTATCTTTTGACTTTATGAAGTGTAAAATATTGTGCAGCATCTACCAGACTCCCTTCAACGACCCGTTTTAATTCAAATTTATGCTAATCTAAATATTCCAATGTAGACCTTTCAGGGTTGTGGCATGAAACCCGCGGGGCACTCCATGTTGAGGTTTTTAAAACATTTTGACTAGATTTTTGAGTAAAGCCTCGTCAAAAGAGGTGTTATTTTAAAAGTTTAATGTCAGCATTGATTTTGTGTTCAGAATTAGAAGAAAGACTGGAGCAGTATTAAAATGCTTACTTGATAGAAACAATAAAATACAGGTATTGAGCTGAATCCGGTTTGACTGGAATCCGGCCCCAACATAGCTATGAAATGGCTAAAAAAATCTGGTTGATTGAATTCGGTTTGAAAGAGCCAATTGTGTCCCACAGCAGGGCAAAGGCCTCCCTTTCTTCCTTCTATTCCTCCCGGCTTTGGGTAAGATTATCTGTAAATATGTGAGTACCATTTACATATTTTTTTTTAGAAAATGAATAAGTAAAGTTAACCTCTGCTGGTAATACTTTGTTCTTATAAGTAGCATACTCTGGGTGCATCGTCCTCACATAATATTAAATTAATTTTTGTATACCAAATTTTGTAAATCATTATTTGAAAAGAGTAACTATGGAGTTTCTTGTCCGTTCTTCTCCATAAGAATCTACCTTTCCGAATGGACAGTAGAGTCACTTTATTAATGTAATATTATTATTTTACTGAACTGTAAAAGCTGACGTTCAAAAGTGCCGTTTAATGGCCTAATTGAAATAAACGTTTTGACTTTGACTTTTGACTTTGACCAATCTGGCCGATAGGCGTCAAACTCGTACCGCCATCTTCACCTGGGTCTTCCGCGATGTCGTCGGGCATTTTCTGGGACCCACATTGTGATTGCTAATATACAATACTTAACTAAAATACAGAATGTAACCTAGTAGACATAATATCCAAGGCAACTGTACAAACATTTCAAACATTCCCACAAAACTCAGCTTAAAATTCTGTTGAAGTCAGAAAGTGTTCTCGCTACCTCTCTCCAGTAAAGCCACTTGTTTCTAAACAATGAACTGAACTCGGGAATGTACTGTCATTAACATATCTCATTACCGAGGTACAAGCTTTTCACAGTACTTACTTTTTCCTCAAACAACCTTTTAACGTTTGCAAAAAACTCCGCTCTGTATAAATACTATCATTTGGCTCGTTAACCGTTCGTGTTTCAGTAAATAAAAGCACCCTTAATTCCTGCAATAAAAACCCTGTATTTACTTTAATTATTTTTTACATGAGAATGTAAACGCAGTAATTTTTATGTCTCGCTGAAGGGCAAACTGGCTGTTGTGAAGGCTGTTTTAATCTCTACAAAAGTTATGTTGATCTCGGTTTAAATATGACGGAGATATAAATTACATACTATTTGAATGAATTGTTTAATGTTTGGCTCGTGTGATAATTATATTCTATACTTTTCTAACTGTGACTACAAAAGAAGTTTTGTGACGACTTTTTTACTAATAAAGCGTTTTTGTTTACAGATCATCGGCGTCATATCAGTGTTCTTCATATGCGTATCAATAATATCGTTCTGTCTAAAAACTCACCCGGACATGAGAGTGCCAGTGATTAGAAACTATACAGTGACGACAGCCAACCAATCGCAAGGTTGGGCGTTGGACAAAGTGCAAACAAACGCCCACGTAGCGTTCTTCTATATAGAGTGTGTGTGTAACGCATGGTTCACGTTAGAGATCCTCGTTCGTTTCATCTCGTCACCAAACAAGTGTGAATTCGTCAAATCATCCGTCAACATCATCGACTATATAGCAACGATGAGCTTCTACATCGACTTAATCCTACAGAAGTACGCGTCTCACGTGGAAAACGCGGATATCTTGGAGTTCTTCTCCATCATCAGGATCATGAGATTGTTCAAGCTCACGAGACACTCTTCGGGTCTCAAGATTTTGATACAGACCTTCAGAGCGTCGGCAAAGGAGCTGACGTTGCTAGTGTTCTTCCTCGTCCTGGGTATTGTGATATTCGCTAGTCTGGTGTACTACGCTGAGAGGATTCAGACAAATCCTCACAATGACTTCAACAGCATACCCTTGGGCCTGTGGTGGGCGCTGGTGACCATGACGACTGTTGGATACGGTGACATGGCGCCGAAGACCTATGTTGGCATGTTTGTCGGTGCGCTGTGCGCGTTGGCAGGTGTAAGTATTACTGGCACTTCCTTCATCTCTATGTTTATTAACCAATCTTATAATGTTCCTATTCTTCTTCTGTTCTTATAATAATATATTTAATATAAGTGAAAGCAATCTCTATCGTTTCTTCTATATTCATACATTATTACATATATTTTATTTTATCCATCTAACAGGTGCTAACGATAGCTCTTCCGGTGCCAGTCATAGTATCCAATTTCGCCATGTACTACTCGCATACTCAAGCGAGAGCCAAACTTCCTAAGAAGAGGCGAAGAGTCATCAATGTGGAGCCCACCAGGCCACCCATGCGTAAGTATTAGCAAATAAGTATCATTCAAGAGCTCAAAAACTAAACACCCCTGAATTTTGAACCTGACATTTATGAATCATGTCACGGTACCCAGGCATTCATATAGCTTCCGAAAGCTGTCACACCGGTAGCAGAGATGATGCTAAACCAAGCCAATCTTTTACTTGAAACTTAACAAGCGCAGTATTCACAGCTGCTTTTCAGCAAATTCTTCAAATATCTTAGAAATATGTTTCCTAATGGGTTCGGATCTACTCAAATAGCAAACCCTGCCGGGCAACTCCATTCAGTATCCACATGATGCATCTAACCTATTATTATTTCCAATATTTTCATCTTGTTTTATAATTCCATCCTTAATAATTCAGGTGCGCCAGTGCCCGGTGCTCCTAACCCCCTAGCACCAGGCATGGGTCCTCAGGTAGTAAACCGAAGAATGAATGCCATCAAAACCAACCATCCTAAAGACATTATAGGACCTAACATGGGTAAGTTGTATGATAAGCTACCGAGTTAATAAATGTCACTGTTCTTTGAAGCTGTGGATAAAAATATTATAAAAGAAACTGAAGATGATACATTAAATGATGATAATTATTGCAAATTAAAGAAATGCATGAGGATAAAATCAAAACGTAATATTGACCGACGGTTCTTGAAAGGATTTAGGAACTAATGTGTTGTCAAATCTCATGTCGAGCGTGAATCACAGTGACGACATGGAATTTGACAGCGTGTTAGTAAATGTTTGCGAAGTTAGTTATAATGCCTTTCAGAAACCAGGTGTAACCTATAATAACTCGCATCCAAAATTTCTACACAAAATCTTATTTTATAAAAATTATTCATAGCTTCACCATGTTGTTGTAAAACACCAAAAACTGTGGAATAAACGTCCATAGCAAGACAGTTGTATAATGTTCTTCAAAATTTCTCTCTGAAGGCAGATTTTACCATGAAACTATGCCTTCATAATCCACTTGTAGTTTTAAGCACTATAAATGTTTGAAATCACGAAGTAGAAACAAAAATTTTATGGACATAAGAACAAATTGGCGTTTTCACAAAAATAGATGAACATATCACATTCACTGGTGATGAACATGAAATATATATACACCATACAATTGGTAACTTACATACTAACCTGACTAATTGAGCATTATCGTGCGTTTGATTTAGATGTGGCTAGAAGAATATTGTCAATGACCTTGAACATGTTGAAATCAAAACATACTTTCGATCGCTCATATTACTAGGGTATTATTTTGAATTTTCTGAAACCAGTTTATCAATTCTAAAGTTAACTGAAATTCGTATTACTCATAAAATGTATTTGAATCAACGTGAAATTCTCTTAGAATTCATTTTCGAAAACAAGCCTTCAATCTCCAAATAACTCAATAGAGCAAACTTTGTAAATAAATTAAGAGGCTTTCTCTTACGTAACAATGTCATTGATAATGTACTTCGTTATATAAATATTAATAAACTAGTCACGTGACTAACAGTAGCTTATGCAATGTAATCCTCCACAGATGGTGATCGTAGCGAGCTAGAGGCTATGATCCAAACGACACCAAACAACTGCAAAAGAAAAAATTTAAACATGCTTTAGAAAGCATCACACAACGCCGTTGGAACCGAATGGGCTTTCTATATCGCCTGCACACTCGGATTTAGCTTACAGGAATGCTAATATATCTTTAGTCACTAATCAATCATTACCATTGTCATTATCATGTATGCACTCGGCAGTATCTACAAGCAGCACTGGATCCACCGTCTAGGTCCTTTTGCTTCGGGGGGACTAAGGTTCGGGACTTTGTATATCTGTGTTTGTACCCCGAACTTTTTTGCTTTGCTTCCTAACTCGATGTTGTTGTAGTTTGTCTATGATTTGGTAATGATTTATGTTGTTATTTATTTTTGCAATATCCGTGAATGCTTCTTTGGTCGATTATTATGAATTGAAAAACGTGATCGTGCCCTTATGTTTTAGATAGTGATGATTGAGTGTTTTTTTTCAGGCAACAACCATACACCTCCACCACCACTTAATAGTCAAAACAATACAACAATCGAAGTATCAAACTCACAGCCCGTCACATCGGTACACTTTTAGAGATTACTTGACACTAATATTACACTAACACAGTGTCGTGATTGTGCTTTATATATTGTACGTCTAATATTCATGTTTTACTAGCACTAGTTTGTCTTGTGAAAGTCTGTCAATGTTAAATTGTGTTCTTATATTATTTTCTTTCAATGTCTCGTTGTTACTAGAGCAATTTTTCAAATCTGTAACACAAAAAAAAAAAACTTATTTTCCCAAAAAGATAAGCATGCGTATGCATGATTGTTCAAATAACCTTCTTAACCGTCTGTGTATCTTTAATGAAAGTTTAATAATATTGATTTCCAATTTTATTTCCTACAGTTGCAACTTTAATGCCGGGAATGGACCTTTCGGTCACGACTCGTCTATCACCCAGCCCTCAAGGCATGAGCCCTGCGCTCGCGATCGCAATACCAATGATGAAATCCGTAAATATAGTACCGGCACAGTGTTTTGACAACATGGCGTATCACAGCGAGAAATCTGAAGAAAAAGAGGTTGATAACAACAAAGAAAGCAGTAAAACATGCAGCCGTCAGGAATCTGTGGATAGCGACAATACTGTCAGAGTCATGAACTTCAAAAATGACATATTCATGGATAAGGTGAATGAAGAAAAAACAGATGCGCGGACTCCACTGTTACGGGACCATAAGATTGAGTCATTGGATGAAACGAAGTTAAGGGACAATAAGACGGAAAAAAGGAAATCGTCTGCTTCGACATAACATTAATAATATTTATCGACCAATAGTGCTAAGAAAGTTTTTAAAATTTTGCTTGCTGTGATGGAGAGAAAAAAAAAACATCCTTTGAAAAAGAATAAATAAATGAGCATGGGAATGAAAACCAAGGAGAAAAAATTTACCAAAGTCATCATTAGTGCCAGGAGTGAAAGAGAGAAGCTAGAAATATCGTGGATAGAAATAGCAAGCATCTGTCAAAAGAGTATGTTATTACCAAAGTATTCGAATTGGAAGACTTAAATACGATTTAAAAATATCAGTCGATGTCAGTTATAATAGATGCATAAAAGCCTTTTTGAAAGCAGTTACGATTCTTTATAAAAATTGATAATATGAATAATCATCATTGATAGTCTTTTATTCGTAAGTGCATTCAGGGCCGTGATAGACGTAAGATAGCTAAGTGTTTGCAGCACTTATTAACATTTTATAACACATACGTATATTAGAATAGCTGCTGTCACAATTTAGTAAAAAATAAATGTAAGCCAACGACCAGTATAGATAGGCCCATTTTATCTCTCTCCTGCATAACTATAGTCCTGACTTCAAGCGTCTAGATATACTGGTCGCGTAGTTATCGTTAATGACCAGAAAATTCGTAATCATAGTGAAGTATGTTTACTGTCCATTAGTGAGAGAGGTGGAGCTTGTTTAGGTCTATAAATGCAAATATTAAACTTGATTTCCTCAACAAGCAAAGTTTCGGAATAGTTTTGGATAAACAAGAGTATGAAATTACAGCAGTTTAGAATACCTTATACTGTTTACTCTAAATTTGCTTGATTTGCCAACATCCCTGTAACATTACACAAGGAGCCATGTTTGGACCCTTAGTATATTTCTATCACACGAAATCAATAATTTGTTTAGTACCTAATGAAGCTTCGTCTCCTTCAAATAAGCTAACGATAATTTTACTGTAAATACTAGTAGCGTTAATAATTTTGTATCTTTAACAGTTAAAATAATCACTAGACAACACATATCATTGGCACTTTCTTTCATTCTTGGTGTTATATACCTGTTTTACATGTATATACATAAATAGCATAAAGTATACATAATAAGCGTAGATAGTCTTAAAGAAATTATTTAATTAAACAAAATACAGTAAATCGGCTGAAAATTTCGTTGGCGATTTGAAATGACAAATGGAAACTAAGCCTAATTCTCAAGAATCAACTTGAGCTTGAGAGTGTTATTATAGATTACAGCGTTTTCACGAAGTTAACCCTTTCATTGCGACTTGATAAAGATTAATGATGATATAGTCATAGTAGCTACACTGGAATGAATGAAGACATGAATATGCGACCTCGTTTCTTGGCCTGTAAATACGTTAGGTAAAGCAATTCTGCCAAGGCGTCCCATAGGCCTTGCCACTTTTTGTTATTGAGACTTCTTATGCGTATTCATACGAATACTCGTAAAATACGAAGAGCTGTATGCAAAGTAGCGATGAAAGGGTACCAACGCTCCAAAATGAGTAGAAAATGTTAAGTGGGCTTCTTTTGTTTATATGTTGCTTAGCAACGTACGAGTTTTTCCTTGAATAAAATAAAATGAAAATCATGTCTAAATTGGGGGACCCTTAATGTTTTATAATATAAATGAAAATACTGTGTGGATTTTATATATTTCGTGTGCCTGGAAACACTGCGTATATTCTTAAAAGCAGTTTATATTGAGCCCGTTTCTTATGTTTAGCAATTATAGTTTCAAATTTAAGTTGAGTGAAATTATGATCGTGGTCTCGATAACTTTGCAAATTAACCGTATAAAATTATATGACAAGTCGAATACATCATCCATATACACTTGACTTTTCATTTCAATTTATGGTGCATACCATTTAAATAAGTAGTGAATTACCAAAAAAAATATTTAAATTATTTCAAAGGTATTTTGATTTTTGATTTTAAATCTTTATTTCAGAAACTTTTTAATATTTCACAAAACTGACATGTCTTTACTTTAACATTTGGTTGTAACCCGAAATCAGGTCGATAAAAACTGCTTGCTTGAATGTGTGCTTTCCTGGCACTAAATAGGTACCATATCGAAATTATCAATTAATTAATTTCTTATTTGTTACTATACAAACTTTTAACGCATAAAAATCTATTTTACGCATCAAATGCAATACATTTTAATGTAACCTAGATAGCACGATGTTTTGTTGCAAAATGTATTTTGTATATAATTTAAGACGTAAAGATTAGCAATTAAATTATACCTTAATTTATTATATAGCACCGTTTTATTGCTAACCAACAGCTTAACTAAGACTTACGACTGAATTGTTACTTTGGCCTGGGTTGCTGGAAAATTCGATTTTTGAGGAAAGAGAATGCAATAATTTAAGAACTATGTCTACAGTACCTATTCAAGTCATGACCTTAGAAACAGTTGGACGTGGCAGTCTGAAGGTAAGCCTATCGGAATGTTAAAATAGTTTAGATACAGGAATGAGATCGTGAAAAGTACCGTAGTAGTAGTAGTTTGTGAAGTTTTTGAAGATGATAAAAAAGAAAACATAAAATAGCTTGAAACATAAGTAGGCCTAATAACTTTATCGTGAAATACAGCAGCATTTAAGCTAAATGTGGTAGAGGAAAATTAAAACAATGGTGAAGAATACATTTTGAGTCTCAAGTTACAACATTCATTCGTGCATAACAAAGGAACTTAATCCCCAACAAACCCAACTTTAACTAATCTATACAAAACTAGCCAACAATGGGTTAAAACAAAAGAGGGCTGGCCATATTATTATCATAGTGTGCGAAACAAGGCTTTAAACATATCCACTGTTTATACAACACACGTACAATAGCAAAGACTGTGTCAGCGACCGACACCGACAACCCGGTTTCGAAATAATTTATGACCTCACCCCGACCTAACAAGCATACAGCACAAAATAAATAGATACAGAAGGTCGGCTCCGTACAATGCAAAAACAGACGCACTCAAATACAAACAGGTACGTAAAATTAACTTGGTCAAAAGCCAGTCGAAAGTGCGATTGCACTCGCTATCCATGAAGCGTGCGCTCGTCTTAGTTCGCTGTATAGGACTCGACTTTCTGCACCTATTTACCTATTCACCTTTGGGTATTCATCATCTGTGTTGTTAAAATTCATATAAATTGGCTAGCGAGCCTTTAGCGGTGAAGGGTCTGCCTGTCGCGACGTGACAAGGTTTTGTGAAATCATGTTACTGGAAATTAATGTTACTAACGAGTATGTTAATTATGGCGCTCGCTCTTTACAAAATAACATTGGATACCTGCCTATCAGGTGTCACCTTTTCAACCGGTATAATTTCAGTTTCGACTATCACTTCAGAGTCATTAGTATGCCGAGTGTTTTCAACTTCGGCGTGGTTGGGCAGTTGGGTTGAGTCATTCTTGAAACTGAATGTGTGCTATCAGTCTTACTGACTTTCATTTATTACTGCAGCGTCTAATCTAACCTACTTGCCCTCATTACCACTGCAACTTCCAGTGACGCTGATGCATTTATTTCTTCTTCTTTAAATTCTGCTTCACGAATTGCAAAAGATCTAAAACTATGAGAGCGTGTTACACAACAGTGTTTTAACTTTTAAGTGTCATAAATCTTGTTACTTGTCTTTCCGCTTCAGAAATAGTTTTCATTTCCAAGCTATCTTGAAAACTATAATTTGCTGCACCGCACGCTAGCCTGACATCACATGGCCTTATAAAATAAACTGCTCTGGAAAAGTTGAATTAAAGCCAAAAAAGTTGTACAATCATGCTGATAGGTCGACAATACCTGAGGTTGGCAAGCTCGCGGTATATAAGTCGAATTGTAATTAAAACTAATATAATTAAGTTTGTAAAGTTGGCTAATTGCTTGGTACGCTGCAAGTTTTAATTAAAATAGGTTAACTTGTTTCTCATTTACAGCTGAAGCTTAAATTTATTTAAACGCTTAGTCTTGTTTATTGTACATGAAACTGAAATTGTTTGGGATGATAGTCTTGTTTAGTTGTAGCTTGAAGTTAATATCTAGTATTTTTGGCTATGCCTCTTATAGCCACTCTATTTAATCACCTCTTAACATGAATGGAGCATCAAGCAATAATTCTCCATTTGAAAGTCAAACTGTATTTACAAGCGTTCTACCACGATCGATAACTCCATAAGGAAGAAAAATGAGCCATTACACATTGTTTATTGCGGACCCCCAAGCTTTCACGATCTCCGTCCAATCTCAAACATTCAACCATTATTGCGAACACCTAACGTGTAGCCTTATATTATATTCTCTTCTTCTTTATGCTAAATATATATGTAAATACATTTTGAATGCGGATTTTGGAGGACCACAGACAAAAAAAAAAGTTTTGTACTTAATTCTTTAAGCCTACTTGAAGTTGCGATCGCGAGTTTTTTTTTTCATTTCAGACTTTTTAAGATAAATTTGAGTTTTGCACCTAAAAAATAAGTAACATTGTGAGTAATTACATCAAAAATTTTAGATACAAAATAGCCTGCAAAATGTTAATTTGCTTCGCTATTAAATATTGTGAAGATTATCGTTTTTGAAAATTGTATAAAAATACTGAATGTTGTTTTTGTTATCTCTGAAAGGAGAAAAGTATTCAGTTCAAAAAACTGTTTTGTCACATACAAATCTTGTAATTAGTAATAATATTTCAACGTCTCTATCAATAAAAGGAAATCTTGAAAAGGTTTTTAATGTGTACGAAGAACAGTACGATGGCGGTACGAATAACCTTTCAATATAAATCAATAACCAAAAATAAAGCACATAATCCTTAAGCTGATTTATAAGTTCCATTTTGTAATATACTGATGGTATACCAATAATGTTTTCCAAATGGAACACAGTGTTTATCTCCGTGTCATCAAGTATGAAATTTTGAATGTAACTCGAAGTCTCCCGATACTGTGAGACACTGTGCCTGATTTGGAACACTCACGAGCAATGACGTAGTTATAAGGCTTTCACAGTGAGTAAACAGGGCTTTGATGTTATTATATAGCGTTCTATATATACATATACAATTTTGAACAATACAAAAACAAATTATTTGAAAATATTGTTCATTAAACATGTGAAATTATTTGATTGTTTTATTTGTACATTCATCTTAACCCAACACATTATGGGCTTCAGTTACAGAAGCATCGAAAATTAAAATATTAAGGTTCTCAAAAAAAGTAAATTCTTTTCTTCTTTGAGTACTTTTTATTGGAACACAACAAAGCTTAATATATACATAGCGTGCTGTCTCGAAAGGAATATTCTAACACTGGTTGGTTGCCTGCTAGGGTTGCGGAATTTGTTCGAAAGAGTCACCGCAGCCCTGAAACCCCAAACGTATACTGGTTGGTAACTGACACTTTGAATCACCTAACTGCTGGGCAAAGGTCTCCCTCCATAATCTCTGGTTATGTTGGTCCAAGGTAAACGTGGGCCACAGAGATAATAATATCCTACACCATACAACATCAGCATAAATGAAAGCTACTCCAAATATCCTTAAAAATAGATTTTATTCAAGTGTACCTGCAAGGACCAGACCTGCTATAAACAACGTTAATTCTGCTATAAAGTGGCCATTAAACCGAATGTTCGGCTAGATACCGGTAACCCTGATAGTTTATATTGTTAGAGGGCGATACATTTTGAATATTTCATAAGGGCCCGATGTGTGCTGTAATGAAATGGTCCAGTTTGGGAATGGAGTAGGTAAGTATGAAGAAAGAGCTGTTCTCTACAAGATGTAAAATAGGATAGCAATACATCAAAATCTTCATGCTCTAAACAAAGTGCCAATCTTTCAGCGAATGCGATTGTTGAAACGCGACGTGATATTTTGACAGCGTATGTCAACCCCATACATTTATTGCCAATTTTGACAATCGTATCGCCAAAAGATTGGCAATACAATCGAATAAGTTAGCTATGATAGGTGGAGTAAAGCGGTGACCGAGTGGCGTCTGCGGACTGGAAGAAGAAGACAGTGTCAGTGTACCAGTGGATGGATCAGACGATATTATTGCCATCGCGGGTAGAACCTGGATTAAGCTTGCACAGGAAAGTGGGGAGTAGCACAAGAAAATGTAGGCCTATGGTCAGCAGTGGGCAAAATTGAGCTGTGGATGAAGATGATGTAGTTTGTTGACCAAATTAACTGAATCAGCTGTGTTACAACTTTTGTGTGTACTTTCCTATCTTGTCATCCAATGCGCAAAACCAAATCTTCTAATCGAGCATCATTTACGTGGTACATGAAGAATATCATTTTGATAGAATATCTGAAAAATACTTTATTGTCTATAACAAACAAATAATGTTTGTTAAAGACAATAGAGGATAATCCTTACCTACTGAACGAAGTTAGACGTTTATATAATGACAACTTTATCTCACATTACATAGTTTCATTCCGCCAAGCCCGTCCCATCATTGGACCACAAGACGTACGTCGATGCGCCACCGGTACATGGTGGACATATTGGACATCCCACCCATACGTACAAAACCTTTTTGGAACAGATTCATTGTGCGTGCAGCTAAGGAGTGGAATTCCCAGCCAGATGGTTTCCTGATAGCTACAACCTGGGTTACGAGTGAATAGGTTACTTCTAGGCAAGCGTGCTCCATCATCGACCACATCATCGCTTGCCATCAGATGAGATAGTGGTCAAAAGCGTGCCATCAATCACAAAAACTTTACCTAGCTAGTCTTCTCCTTGTGTCATGTTCCTCATTGCGGAGAGTCGTGACCTTTTAGGATTATTTTCCAGACGATCGTTTTCTATTTGTTTCGGTCTTCGGCAACGTATATGGCTTCGCAGACTTCTTTATCGGTGGCTTCCTCTTGGTCGTTTTCTCTATATTTTTCCTGTCACAAGTACCATTTCCAGGCTGTCGTTTTTCTTGTTAAGCCTCTATTGAAGCCGTAAAAACCCATCAAAGTAATTCGCAAACCAACAAAATCGAATTCACAATCTATATTTCCAGACACTTGGAAAATCTTCAATCTAGATTCAGCTCGGGGTTGTAGGTAGTTATCGAGGTATGAACCGTCTTGCGAATTGTCGGTTATCGTCCCGTCCCGGGCGATGGTGGCACCATCTTTCGGTTATAACCTCAGTTGTACGAGCTACCTCTTGATGTAGGGTTGTGTGTTACTTTTTAATGGTGAAAGGTTATTTGTTTATTTGTTTGATTATTTTAAATTAAAGTATTACTAGCTGGGATGTGCTTGAGTATTTTAGAGAGGTTCTTTGAGTTGAAAAAAAAAAAAAAGTATTAAGATAGAAGGGTTCGTAGAGTCTGGCTGCAGTGGTTCAATACTAGCTCATAAAAACTGTTACAAACACACACAAACGCCACGTAGTCAGACAGACAGACACGCGAATGATCTAATAAGGGTTCTGTTTTCATTCGGACTAACTCAATGAGATAAAACTAAATGACATCATCGTTAATCGTCTTACCACGGAGCATACAAACATTTTCCAAACATGTATTTTGTCTAATTTGACCCAAATATGTATGTAGTATGTCTTATATGATATTATAAATACGTACAGTGTACACATATAAGAATATTATTTCATCTAATATCACTTCAAAAATATTATTCTTACCTAAAATATTTCCCACTTCATCCTAAAATATCGCTTTAAATTTTCAATTCCCGCCAATAAACCCGAACTGACAACCCTATTTCCGACCACCGGCCGTCGCCAACTAAAGACTTCAAATGGAGCAGCAGCTCCTGAAGTAGCTGTAAAATATAATGTTATCACCGTTTTGTGCATAACTAATGATGAGCGACCAAATAATAGACGTTTAACTACGGCAGGGGTTACGGAAGAGGTAGTGTAGCTATTAACAAATGGAAATTAAGACATAACTAAGATGACAGTCCACTGTTTTAAGTAAGACTTGCTTGGAAAATTTTGCCATGTTAGCGGTGCTATACATTTTCAAATTTAAACGTGTAAATGGATTAATTGAAACAAATGATTTCACTTGAAATCGTTAAGGCGTTTGGTCAGTCAATAATATAAAACTAGTTACAGGCTACAAAGCTAAGATCGCTACAAAGAAAAAAAAAGCATGGGGTTTATGACAATCTTCTTTTAAAAATAGTTACAAAAATTGTTTCAACATTCGTGTTACAATAATACATACCCGATGATATGTACATAAGAAGACGTGCACATTTAGATACAAGTGAGCAAACTTTGACATTCCTGCCGGTTCGGAGTATACGCCTGAGCCCGGAGCCGAAGGCGAAGCTACAAATGCGTAGCTTAGCCAGGGCTGTGGAGGTACGCCCTTATTCTAACACTGAGAATGGTCTTGATAGAAACAGGTGCAAGCTCAATTAATAGGATGTAATATGATAGTAATCGACTGACTATGAAATGGGGTCAGGTTTGTGGGGAATTAATTGGATAAGAGCCCATTTATAGTGGTAATAACAGGAAATATTAGGTTGGTGAGAATTTCTACCGTATTTAAGACAATTTAGAATGGACATAGCCGAGCATAAGTTACATAGCTTACTGCTTATAGACAGATCAACTCAATATCTATTTCCAGGATAAATTTAGACGATGGGGCCCTTTAGCAACAGAGCTAGCCAGGGTTGCGGAATTTGTTCGAAAAAGTCACCGCGGCCTTGGAACGCAAAGGGCTTTAGGAGGAACACGGATAGGTTTTAGTCAGTAAGAGTCTGACACGCCCTTCCGCTCCACCCAGAGCAGAAGAAATCATTTGATGATTTTCCATCCTTAAAAAAAGGATAAACTTAGACAGAACGTTTAACAGTTGATATTGGCCAGAATTAATACCCAATTTAATTTCAACTAAATCTTTCTTTAGATAGGCAAAACACTTCGAGACGATTTTTTAACCACTTAATTTTAAGAACCTTCTGTAACTCTTCCCGCTCTATTATTGCATAAAGCCTCGAGTTTTCTCAGCAAGGTGTTCAAGTAGAAAGTGAATTATCTGAAAATCCTCGTGAGCCGCCGCTGAGATTATCCGCTAAGGCTTACAACACGATCACGCTTCCGTTCACCGCGATCTCTAATATAATAACGTTGCAGAATATCCTTTTATGAGATGAGAAGATGCTGCGAACAAATGGCGCTCGTAGGTGAAGTATGGCACACTTCGTTTGCATATTTTTGTAAAAATATTCTTTTAAGTTTACTTGAATAAAGAAATAAATATTAACCAATCAAAATCGTTGTAATCTCGTTTTTTCTCTGCCTCGTATTCCCTCGTAAAAATGATTCGATTATCTTAAGGCCAAGCCAAAATCATGATTCGATATTATACTAGTATTCTGAAGAGGTGGAGTTAAGTTAAGTAACCATCATTATTCCGGTGAGACAGACGGAGCTATACAGGGCGAATCTATCCCTTTTTCATGTTAGAATCATGATGGCATTGACACGTCACAGTGGCTGGTCTGGTTACAAAAATTACAAAAAAAAAAAATTGGTTGTCTGTAAAATCGGTTTACGGACGATATTTTAACGTGGCAATGTCATAACAAAACATTGATAAAATGATCGTAACGTTACAATAGACTATCTATCTCTATCTACTATCCTTTTTCATGCGTACAGCCGGCGTTCATCGATTTATTAGACATTGTCACGTCAAAATATATATGGTTGTCTGTAAAGTCAGTTGACGGACGATAGTTTAATGTGACAACGTCATAAAAAAACATTGATGAAATGATCGCTACGTTACAATGAGCGTAACGTTACAATGAGTCATCCTATTTCTTGCGTGCAGCCGGAGTTCATCGATTTATTAGACATTGTCACGTCAAAAGATATATATATATACATGGTTGTCTGTAAAGTCGGATTACGGGCGTTAGTTTAACGTAAAAATGTCATAGCAAAACATTGATGAAATGATTGTAACGTTACAATGAGACATCCTTTTTCGTGCGTGCAGCAGGTGTTTACCGATTTATTAGACGTTGTCACGTCAAAATATATATAACAACCTTGGCATTTCTTCTTGACTTATCCCTACATTTTCCGAGTACACAGCACTGAGTATGCGGTAACCGGAAAGTGAGAAAAGGCACTTTGTAATATTAGTAAAAGCATTTTTCTGTAATGGCGTATCTTTTCCTACAACCATATGGGGAGCACTTTATTTTTACACAACTACGAATCATATCACAAACGATCCGTTTTTGTCACTACAGCTGCGGGTAGGCAGATTAAAAGGAAATATAAATGGCAGCTAGTGTTGTTATTTAATATTGTGTATCCCGGGAATGTAGCAAAAAACACGGGACTTGAAAAATAATGAGTGAATAGGTATTTTTGGAGTTTACTCCTTAAGAAACGGTTTTCATAGTTAGCCTTGGTATGAAAATTTTATGAGTAATATCGAGCGTTAACTAAAAGTGAGGCGTTACGTTCATTTGCGCAACGTACTTTGCGCACCTTTCACTTTGAGATTATGTATGTAAGGAGTAAACTCCAGTCGTGCGTCGGAGCTGACACACACACCTTTTATTAGGGTTCCGTAGCAAAAAACGGAACCCTTATGGATTCGTCATGTCTGTCCGTCCGTATGTCACAGCCACTTTTTTCCTAAACTATAAGAACTATACTGTTGAATCTTGGTGAGTAGATGTATTCTATGAACCGCATTAAGATTTTTACACAAAAATATAAAAAAAAAACGATAAATTTTGGGGGTACTTGGAACAGAAACTCAATTTTTTTTTTCATGAAACCCCTACGTGTGGGCTATCTATGGATAGGTCTTCAAAAATGATATTGAGGTTTCTAATATATTTTTTTACTAAAATGAATAGTTTGCGCGAAAGACACTTTCACAGTGTAAATTCTGAAATATTTTTATTCAGTATTGCGATAGGTATTTAGTTTGTATAACGTTCATGTTAGAGAAATATTTCCATAGTAGAGGTAATTTCATGAATATTTGATGATCGAATATTTTGTATTGAGTGTACAAAAATTGTATTGTAGCAGCTATTAACATTAAGTTACTGCTTACTACATTATCGTATGTTTTCTATCTTGAGATTAATAATCCCAGTTTCTGAACTTACTTACTAAACTTACTTACTTAAATACTTGGTAGATAAAATGTAACCTATGGATTTTGAGTTCCAGCAGTTTGAGTTCTTTATGCGGCTTACCCAATTTCATTGTTCATCAAATCGTCGAGCTCCTTAAAGATCTTAGTTTGAGCTACACGATAACTTTTTTTTCAAAATTCAAAAGTCATTTATTCAAATTAGGCTGAGTGCCAGCACTTTTTGAACGTCAAAGTTCTACATAAAGACAGTCCCCCAAAACGCCCGCCCGTCACCACTTCCTAGTGTTTTAGCTGGGAAGAAGAAGTGGCGCAACAAACTCCCCAGCAACACATCTGTCTGTTGAGTTATAAGAACTATCACTTATACAAAGGTATGTAAGTAGTCAGTATTCTTACAAAGAAAACAATACAACAAAGGTAACACGTAAAAACATAAAACTTAATAATTCGCTACTTGTAAGCTANTCAAAAGTCATTTATTCAAATTAGGCTGAGTGCCAGCACTTTTTGAACGTCAAAGTTCTACATAAAGACAGTCCCCCAAAACGCCCGCCCGTCACCACTTCCTAGTGTTTTAGCTGGGAAGAAGAAGTGGCGCAACAAACTCCCCAGCAACACATCTGTCTGTTGAGTTATAAGAAATATCACTTATTAACTGACAAATGCTTGCACTGTCTGGACAGGTCCTCTCAAATCTGTGTCTCAAACTTTCCTCAAAAGACCACTTCAGACATTAACTTACATGGTTCTCATATGATTTGACCAGAACGATTGTATGGACTATAAAAGAGACTTTGATCTCTGAGTTTGTTTCGGTGTTTCTTCTCAGGGTAGTCAGCTAGGAAACACCGGCCTCATCTAGCTTAAAATAACCAAAAAATATGTGTAAAAGTGTTTAACCTACTTACAAAATAAATATCATTTATCATTACTAGCTGCCGCCCGCGGCTCGACTTGAGCGAAGGTCCTAAATCATCACACGGGACCATTGTTATGTAACATCTATGTCAGTTAATTCAGGTTGAAAACTACTCATAGTGCAAAACATCCAAATCCGTCAAAGTCAAAGCGTTTATTTCAATTAGGCCATTAAACGGCACTTTTGAACGTCATCATTTAAAGTTAAAATAATAATATAAAGTTAATAATTTGGCTCTACTGTCCATTCGGAAAGGTATATTCTTAAGGAGAAGAACGGACAAAAAACTCTATAGTTACTCTTTTCAAATTCATGTGTGTCGAATCTGCATTGAACGGTGAACCTGTGTCGAAACGATCTCCGTGTTTTAAATTCATTA
>NDFZ01004624.1:1508-123045 GCA_002192655.3 Mamestra configurata | reverse complement strand
AGCGTAGGTAATTATGTCCTCAACTAGGCTTAGTTTCCATACTGTCCATATTTATACTGTGGCTGGGGTATGCGTTCAATGCCTACGGCGCGGCGGCGGCGGCGCTCGGGCTATGCTCGCCTTAATTAAAATTATGTATAGCGAATTTGAATTAAGAAACTGCCAGTGTTTAAACTAATTATATGATTCGAATGATCTTATGAATACCAAAGCCAATGTTTATTTTAACTCAGTTTTAAGAAAAATATGATAAGTAGCCATGTTACAAAAATAGTTAAGTATCCTATCGTATTACCAGAGATCGGAATAGGTAGACTATATTTACCTAATGTTCGTGGAAGTAAGTAACATACGAGTTGATAATACCTCTTCTAAAATCCCGGAATCATAAACATTACGATTGTACCCCGGGATTGAAGAAATTGCAAATTACTTATTGCGCTTTGAATACATTTGAACAAAATTATTATATTGAAGAATCTTAGTATGTTTTTAGAGTTCCGTATCTACAACTGTTAAATCCCAGTCGCCTACCCCTCTTGCTAGTAGGCAGAGTCGTGCTCTAGCTGGAGTTGGGCAGGCCCCACAGCTTGAGGTTGCCGGCGTCGCGCTTGCGCTCGGGGGGCTCCTTGTCCTCGCACGCGAAGGCCACCAGGTAGCGCGACGGGTGCCACGCTACCGTGAATGTGGACGCTTGTACGGGGATCTCTGCTACTTTCTCACCTGGAAAAATATATTTTTGTTAAGTATTATCTAGGGTTGCGGAATTATTTGAAAGAGTAACAGCGGCCCTGGAATGCCAAGGGCATTTGAAGGAACACGGTAGGTTTTTGATCAGTAAGAGTCCCACACTCCCTCCCGCTCTGCCCAGAGGAGAAGTCATTTGAAGATTTCCCCGAAAGAAAAAAAGAAAGGTATTGATTTTGTGAAGAGGAGTTAATACTGGGATTTTAAGTCATGGATAAAGGTGTGTAGCGGCATCAATACCGCCACATGAAAAACTAAGAAACGAAATTTGTACGGCAACTAAAATAAACGCAACGGCTTCTACGACGAACTACCAAAGAAATCCTGCATTGCGCAAGCAAAGTTCTTCGTGCGATTTAAACANCGGCATCAATACCGCCACATGAAAAACTAAGAAACGAAATTTGTACGGCAACTAAAATAAACGCAACGGCTTCTACGACGAACTACCAAAGAAATCCTGCATTGCGCAAGCAAAGTTCTTCGTGCGATTTAAACAAACAGTCCGAATATCAACTATCAGGCAGTTGCCCACCAGACACAACAACCGTCTGGTCGGAGGATCCTCCTATTTTCAGTAGAGGTGTAATAAAGGAGACATACTGCACCGATCAGAAGTAAATTGAAATATGGGCAGAATGTTGATGATGTCATCTGAAGCCAGCCATACACGGCAATTTATTCTGTCCACCATTTTATTCAATTTTTGGCAGCTATCTTAGAACGTAACTATTCCAGATTACACAACATTTGAATATAAAATGCGTAGTTAAAGAAGTATGTAACCTGCCTAATATTATTTATGACGGCTAATTAATTGCCGCGCCGTTCTATGTTCTATGACCAAAGTGTCAACGTCAAAAATCTGTCGTCACGTAAACCGGGCACCGGTGGCTTTGTTTGATAGTAAACCTAGTTGTAGTAGTTGTTTTCGTGTGATAGTAAACTTAGAAACAAGGCTCTCATTGGTCTATTCAGAGAAAACAAGAACAATGATGGGGCCAAGTTTCCAATTTAACTATCACACTAAACATAAATAAATTGTAGACCAGAGAGCTGTTTGATCGTCAGTTTATGTCAGTCCACAATTTCTCGGAATGACTTTGAGATATTATAGACTATCAAATTTTGATGCGTAAAAAAGTAGGTATTCCAAATGTTCAGTTGACAATTTGTCGAGAGTTAACAATCTCTCAAGTTATTTTATAATCTTACGGAGTTTGCTATTTTCCGGTGACATATAGACTAAGGCTGGTTACTGCCTAACCCGACTATCCTGTGGTGGCCTCAAATGAATTTAATGCCCCCAGCCAGGGCTTACAAACTAAGTAAAATTGAACTAAATATGGTGGCTGAGTGACTGACAGACAACGCACAGCCGAAACTAGTGGTCATAGAAAGCTGAAATTTGATATATAGGTTCCTTGGCGAGTGTAAGGGTAAAGGAGGCACTTGACTTGGCGTATTTGCCCAAATATTTGCGTTACTTGGACAATAGAAAATATACCATAAACTGATTGAAATAAAGTTCATTTTTCAACAAAGAAGTAAGGCGAATATTTGCGCAAATAGGCCAAGTGGAGTGCCAGCATAAGAGAGCATATCCCGAATTTCTACGGGAACGGGAAAAAATAGGATATGCGCATACAAAGTCGCTGGCAAAGGCCAAGAAAGTATAAAATCATAATAATATGACCTACCAGTCTCAGTGTCTCCTATATCAATGATGTGATCTTCACTCGCGGACGCGAGCAGACGGCCGTCGAAACTGAACGATAGGGTGCGCACCGGCCATTCTAATCTGTAAAAGATTTCATTTAGAAAAATACCAGCCCAGACTGCCAAAAGATCTTCAGTCATCTGCCTAGCCTTTTCCCAATTATATTGGGTCGGCTTCCAGTCAAACCGGATTCAGCTGAATACCAGTATTTTACGTTGAACGGCTGCCTACCAGACCTCCGCAACCCATTGACTGGGTAACACGGTACTCCTTGGCAAGACTAGTGTCAGATTATCTGGCTTCTGACTATCCGTAACGACTGCCAAAGATCTACAAATGACAGCCGGGACCAACGGCTTAACGTGCTTTCCGAGGCACGGAGGAGTCTCGGTATGTTAAGATGGTCACCCATCCACAGACCAACCTCGGCAAGCGTTGCTTAACCTTAAAGATCGACCCATGCGGCTGTTATTATTTAGCCACGAGCTCCTCTCCAAAAGATCTTCAGTACAAAACAAAAATCGTTCTAATGCTGTCTTAAAATACAGATAATTTATATCCAGGGTTGCCTGCATTTACATCTGGAAGTGTCAAGCTTCAAGGAAATAGGTATCCTAATGTTTGCATGATTGATCATCGATTTGATGTAGGTACTGTGATAATCTCGTTCTGTCCAACTGCAGGGCAAAGGCCATCCTTTCTTCTTTCCAGATCTCTATTTTCTTCTATTTTGTATAGTCGATAGGCGTCTTGCTCGTGTAGCCATGCTGCCTGGCAGCAAGGCCTAGAGCTAGTCCATAACATTAGCAGCCGGTTTCAATAATGTATCTACTTTTAACCAACTGTCAAATTAGCTACCAACGTATCTGAAACGTGAAAATCAAAGATGACGTTTCAGCTACTGTTGTTTTATTCTTTTGTTGACAGTTGGTCAAAGATAGATACGTTATTGAGACCGGCCGTAGGTGTAACAAAAATTGTGAAATCCTAGAGTTCTAGACCAACCGTTCAAGTTGTCTGCCTTACCTTGAAAACACTCTAAGACAAGCCAGCTCGTTGACGTCCCACAGCGACACGAGGGCGTCGGCGGAGCCCGTGGCGAAGTACCGGCCCGTCGGGTCGTGCTCTATGCAGATACACGTGCCCGGGTGCGCCTTCAGTACTGTTTGCAGTTCTAGTGATGGGTACCTGGGTCAAGATAAAAAAATAAAGAAAATTATTCAAATAAGCCCAAGAGCCAGCACTTTTTGTAGATCAAATTTAATATCAAGACAGTCCCCCAAAAGGCCAGCATCAGCAGTTCCTAGTGTTTCAGCAGAACTGTTGCAACAAACTCCACAGCAACTCCATCATCAATATCAGCTACCCTGATCATAAGACACGTTCTAAAAGGAAGAGTTTTGGCCGAAGGGTGCAGTCTACGGACGTTTTCGCGGCAGGCTACGCGACACCGCGCAGCGTAACTCGACGCCGTCACTTCGTGTGTCTTAGTTTATAAGTTAATTAAGTAAGATTAATATGTATTACTTTATTTTTTGTATGTTTAATTTGTGTATTTTATCTATGGGCCTTAGTTGCCTGATAATAAAGAATTATTATTATTATAAGGCTGTACCGCAGTCTCCATGCTCCTACGCCAATGTTATACATTCATAGTTCACAATGGTGACAATGTCGTCTAAATTAGGCGTTGTCCCAAAGCGTTGATTTGTACGGCAAACCCGATCGCATCACCGCGCCGAAGGGGCCCCCTTCCGACAAATTAACGCGACGACCGCGTAATCGCGCAATGATCGCTGAAATAGGACCGCTTTAGGCATTTTCCAGGTTCCCTATTTCAGGTTCAGCTTAGTGAATTTAGTTTCAATTTACAATAATATCTGCAAAGCTATCTGCAGATGTGATTGTTTAAGAACAAAAAAGGATAGTGTAGTCATAGTGTAAATAAGTATCCCATAAATCTAGGGGGCTACCTCTAGATTTATGTCATACTTACTTAGGAAGGTAGAAACAGACTATTTTTATGTCAAGACTCAAGAGATATTTTTTTAAGGTTACATATCCAAAGGGTAAAACGGGGCCCTATTACTAAGACTTGGCTGTCCGTCTGTCACCAGGCTGTATCTCATAAACCGTGATAGTTAGACAGTTGAAATTTTCACAGATGATGTATTTCTGTTGCTGCTATTTAAGGGGCTCCCAGACAACAGACGAGATTTTTTTGCCGTTTTTAAAGATAATGGTACGGAACCATTTGTGCACAAGTCCGACTCGCACATGGCCGGTTTATTCTTCTTGAAGCCATTGAAAAAAGATAAACTTACGACAATATGTGCACGCAGCCAAGTCCATTTGTCAAGTAGAACAAATCTGACATGTTGTTCCAAGAGATCTCATTCACTTCAAAGTTGAACTGTTCTTCTACTACCTGTGACACAGAAATGAAGTTTTTGGGTTAATCGTTATATACAAAATCCTTGGGGCACGTCACAAACTTTTATTATTTATTTATTATATACTTTATTGTACAATAAATAACAAACACAGTATGTATGTATGTATGTATGTAACTCGGGCTGGTTTCTGCAACTCCACGACTAAGCGCGTATTTTGCATGCAGGTGGGACAAACACAGTAAAAACTTAAAAAAAAAACAAGTGTACAATGGGTGGTGTTATCGCACAGGGCAATCTCTTACAGACAACCTTTGGATGGACTGAACGAAAGAAGTTAGATTTAGGGCGGTCAGTGTACAAACATCATAAATAATATTAATTAGACATAATAAGTAACATAAAATACACACAATACTATACTTTTCTACACAGAAATAAAATTGTAAATAGTAAAACTATGGAGGCATAATTAGATTTGTTTTTTTTTTATCTTCAATTATATTATTTACATGGGGGGGGTCTGTATGTATGCTTTTGCGGTTGTACAACGACATGCTTTGCTTTGCTTTGCTTGGTAGTATAGATGCAGGCCTACCTTCCTGTCTCCTTCAGAGATGGGAAGGAGGCGTGGTCTTGAGGGAGAGCGCAACGGTCGTGCAGATCCTCAAGGCAAGTCCGGTGGATACACCTTCCCGAGGTTGCCACCCTGTTATTGGTCTAATTCCATATGAAATAGATGTAACTGAAACCACCGGGCGGTTTTCCTCTCCTAACCATAACCCCCCTGTGACGAGGGGGTTGCGGACTCGGCCGTCACTAAATAAGCTGATGACGAGTAGGAGAACAGAGTCACCTGCGCTAGGACCTGCGCAGTCGAGCGCCGTAAGCGGGGATGAAGGAGTCCTGGGGGGTTGAGCCAATCGGCACTGGTGGTAATGTGTCCGTGAGGCAACACGCCCCCTTTGGTCTGGATTTCAAGTGAAACGGTAGCCTTACCCTTTAGCCAGGGGTAGGGAAATGGCCACAGTGTCCCGTCAGAGGGTCACAGGCGAGGTGCGTGGGGTCCGCTGAGGTCGCCCTCGGGAGGCCGAAGCGGTAGGTAAAGGCCATGCTGAAGGTGTAAGTGAGGGTTGATCAGTCCGTGGGGGTAGGCCTTTCGACCTTCCGCGCCAGCCCGATCAAGCACCCGATGTCGCGCTGTAAACCAGCCTTGCGCACCTATATCTCTCTGGTAATCCTAACGTTCGCACTCACAGTAGTGCGACGTTCCCAGGTGCGGGCTCCATGGAGGGTGGGAGCCAGGGAGATGAAATAAAAGATTCAAATAAGTATGGACGAATTGAGGCCTATTACTTCAACCGCAGGAGTGGAGTCGGCGAAAGCTGGCAAAACTCCCAAGCGAGGTGCCCCTGGCACTTCGCTCGCCCCTGGAGGTCCTGCAGCTAACGCCGCAGGCCCCAGCGCGGGCGCCGGTCCGGCTGTGGCGAAAACCACAGCTAAGACCAAAAAGTCCCTTAACATGCAAAGGGTATCGGCGCTGCCTGGGACCAGTACCGATCCCTTCAAACACAAGGCGAAAACGGCGACGGCTAACACCACTGCCGGAAGTAGCCTTCCCAAGCACCCTCCTCCTCCTCCTGTGGCTCCTCAAGCCACATCCCACGAGGCAACCGCAACCGGGCAAACGGGAACGGTCTGCAGCACCGAGGACGTCTTTGCAAGCGCCTGGCAGGTGCCAATCCGTAAAGGAAAAAAAGGGAAGGGTAAAAATCTAACTCCACAAGCCCATTGCTCTTGTTCTGACCCTTCAGGTCAAAACGCTCCTACCAGCCAGGGTAAAAGGAGGGAAAGGCAGACGCGCAAGGAGCGGCGTCATGAACGCAGACGGGGAGGCAAAGGGAAGGCCTCCCAACGCAAGCAGGGTACCGCCACTAGCAAGGTCAACACGACCAAGCAAGGTAAGCTGAGCTTCTCAGAAGGGAAGCGGTCGCAGGCTGAGGCCGGCACTAGCCGACCGACGCCCTGTCAACCGCCAACCAAATCCGCAGGAGTTCCGGCCGAGGTGGCTACCACGACACAGCAACCCAACGGGAACGATCAGGCTGCGGCCAAGCGGGCTCTCAACGAGACTTTATCACCTCGTGGAGAGCACAAGCGGCCGCGGCTTGACCAGTCCCAGCGGGTTGCCAACAGAAGCTACGCCCAAGCTGCGAGTGCGTCCCTGAACGTCGCGATAACCTGCGACCGGAGGGGGATCATCAGCCAGGGAGTATCAGACCAGGNTAGGTACAGCCGTAAACAAACTTCAGCGCATGCAAAGGCTAGCCTGCATGGCAACGACGGGCTGCATGAGGACTACTCCGACTGCGGCGCTGGAAGCCATACTGGGACTCCCTCCGCTCCACCTGTTCATACAACAGGAAGCGACGATGGCAGCAGTCCGTCTTAAAACACTGGATCTCTGGGGTAAGAGAGTAACACAACACACCGCTCTGCTCGAGGAGCTCAATAACGAACTCCCCATAACAAAAGCAATAAATGACCGGATACCCAAGCAATTTATCTTTGATAAAAAATACAAAATCCAATTGCATGAAGATCACCGCTGCGAAGGGCTGTGCCCCACAGAGCTGCGGGTCTTCACCGATGGATCAAAAACAGGTACTGGCACGGGTGCGGGAATCTTCTCAGAGGATCTCAACATTCATATAGCCACACCATTGGGGGTCCACAACACAGTATTTCAAGCTGAGTGCATGGGCATTTCCCTGGCGACTTCAGCCATCATAAACAGGGAAGTTAGGGACCACTCAATACGCATACTCTCGGACAGCATGGCCGTCCTGCAAGCTCTGAACAGTCACACAGTTAACTCTGGTCTGATTCTCGAGTGTCACCAACGTCTCAACCAGGTTGGTAGATACAACAAGGTAACCATACAATGGATCAAAGGACACAGCGAATCCCGAGGCAACGATGCAGCGGACGAACTCGCCAGAAGGGGGTCGAGTATGATGACGATAGGACCTGAACCTATTGTACCACTCCCCTTCGGTCACCTACGCAATCTGGTAAGAAAACGTACTAATGATAAACATCACAAGCTATGGATTGACCATACTGAGTGCAGGCAGGCCAAAGAGGCACTTCCCTCTATTGATGGCCGTTTCACGAAAAAAGCCCTAAGACTTACTAAACAGCAGTTGCGTACAGTCACAGCCGTCACAACTGGCCATGGGTCTTTTAATAAACACCTCTATGTCATAGGAGTCACCGACAGCCCACTTTGCAGAGCCTGCATGGAGGAGGACGAGACAGCAGCACACCTGCTACTAAGCTGCCCGGTAGTCGCTGATTACAGGGCTAAGTACTTCGGTAACCCAGGTACCCTTTGCGAGATAGTTAGTAACACCAAGGCGTTGCTGGCCTTCCTTGGGGAGCTGGGGTGGATCGAATGACACGTTTGTCCCACCTGCACGCAAAATACGCGCTTAGTCGTGGAGTTGCGGAAACCAGCCCGAGTTACATACATACATACATACATATTATTTACATAATTATTACTAAGTGGGGATCACTTGACCAAAAATGTAAGCAATATTATCAAAGTTAAAGTTAGAAACTAAATGAGGACAACTATAAGTGGAAAGTTCAGCAAAAAGCGAGAAGGCCTATCTCCGTAAACACCTGAGTTGATTCCAGGCTGAAATGATTAAAATGACCATGTCCAAGCATTTATGTCAACTACACTAATTCAAACACCTACCACTTTGTAAGTCTTGGTATCTATAAAAGACACAAGGTCCTCCTTGTTCCCCACAGCAATGGTACTGCCATTGGGTGACCATGCAATGTTTATGTTCTCTCCTTTTGTAGCTATGGTGGCTGCACATTTGTGTGTCCTGAAATGAATAGGATTATGAAGTATATCATTTGAGGTAAGTTCTGTAATGAGTGTGTGATTTGTTCTTTATTTTCCTGTAACAAATTGATAGCCATTTTTATTAAAGTAAGATAAATAAACTAGAACAGATTTGTCTGTTAAAACAAATATGTGTTGAACGTTGATTTTATTTTCAGAAGATACCTTTTTCTAACAACATCAGTGATGTATTTACCTTGTGTCCCATATTCTTACAGATTTATCTCCACTAGCCGTGCTTAGCAGATCAGGATGTGAAGCATGCCAGCACAGTTGATCAACAGAACCTGTGTGGCCCCTGAAGATAAAGTCTTGAACCTAGAATAGATCGAACAGCACCATTCAGCTTTGCCTACTTTTTGACGACAAAAGCATAACCTTACTTTTTTATTTACTACAGTAAGTAAATATGAATTTTACAGTTAAGCTTACCAGTCTATTTCTCTCTAGCGTAAATATAGCGACGCTTTTATCAAACGAGCCTGATGCCAGCCTTTTACCATCACAGGACCATCCCACAGAATGCACTTTCGAAGAATGGGCAATGTATTCGCGAACAAGATTGTGCGACACGAAATAACTTCGCAATTCTGCTAAATCCTCTATTGGAGATTGCGTAGGTTTAGGTTCTTTCATTTTGTATTAATTGTATTATCACAAATCAGTAAAAACAAAATCGGCGGCAACAAAATAATCACCGCACAATATTTTTTTAAATACCCCAATGGAAAGCTATAGTCTTTTGACCACATTGCCTATCCATTCTTTGTCCGTTTCTTGTGTTTTGCATTAGAATGCGGATGTTACATTATAATGGTTTTTGGAGTATCTGGAAACATATATATCGATTCGGCCTTCTCGGCAAGTTTCGAGTGAGGTAGTCAATACCTACTATAAAATTCTCAGCTCCTCTAAACCGAGATCGCGTCTGTTTCAGTAATACCACATATATTTCAGGTGCGTGGAAACTTGAGACACAAAACTACACCAATTTACATCATAATATCCACTAGGAATCAATTTACGAATAATTAAAACAGCGGCTAAACCTCACTCGACAAAATCCCGCCAAAAACCGTCCACTTTCACACACTTGGAGAAGTTGGAGAAGAATAGACAAATTTTGAACAAAATAAAAAGGCTCGCGTCAACCTCTATTTTTCAAAATGAAGCTACAAAAAGTAACCTATTCAGTCATCAAAATCTAATTAATTGGCCGCACATCTGTATATATTTTATTTTATTGAATCGTATGTGCTAGGCTTATCGATATTTCATTACTCCTAGAAGCTTTCTCATTTATCTCTACGATAAATTAAATGAAAATTTGTTTTAAATCAACTTTATTATTCTCATTCTACGCATCTAGGTATCACATAAATAAACTAACAACAAGTAGTTATTAGTCACCGATGTAGTGTCGCCGCCAACACTTGATTTGAGTATGAAAATACGCGACCGGCCCCAACCATACTATGTGCATAAATAAAATATGTATAATCTTCTCCTGAAAAAGAAAAACACACCATTAGCTCGTATTTTAAATTTATATCATCGGTCCTTTTCCATCAAATTATATAGATCTACTGCTAATGCGCGCCAAACCAGTCCTTTCTACAATCTCTCGCCGGGTTATGGTAGCGGTAGTAACCATGAAGTTTTAGGCAGAAGAAGCCCGACGTAACATTCCGTGCTCTCCAGACGGAGAATCCTTTGAAAATTCCCTAACAAAAAAGCCACTCCTTTCAAAAGGAGTCGAGCGGGATACTCCCATTATCTTGGCCTTGGTCTGCCGTCTGTGAATACCCCCGAGGTTTCAAGTAAAGAACAAATTAAACTACGTCCATGGTTAAACTTACACCAAGAGAACACTTGACTCTTGGAGGGGTCGAAATTATATGGCCCACTTGAGCGAAATCCCGCTTCGATACGTTATTAGCAGGCAACACAGCTGAGCGTAACAACGAACCACACTTATTTCTTATCATTTTGTAAGATACAAACGATATTCTTCAAAATGTTTGTATTTCTTGAATACTGTTCTTGACCAAGTATGTCAAATTACTAAATTGGTACCTATTTGAATTCGTCGTTTTTTTTTCACTAAGAACAAAATAAAGTGTAATTTATAGCCAGCTAGTGTTTTTGCATAACAACTGTTTTTCAGCAAAATTTATTTTATTGAAACTTCACATTGATTTTGGAATTACTTCCAAGATTCTACATTTATTTTTATTTCCATACTTTCACTATGGTGAAAGTGTGGCATACTTTGAAGTAGGTAACATTTACTAAACCTATTATTTAAAGAAATAAATGTTAGAAATGGATCGCGGATTTTTCTTCGTGTGCCTTGCTGGATTTTCGTAAGGTCTGCCCGTCTCGCAGTGGGGCAGCCTGGCCCGAACTGAGAGCTGCCCCAGGCTGAGGGGAACTGGGGAGCGTAGACAAGGTTTGGCCACCGCACCGCACGTCGAGTGCGAAATCCATTAGTCTAAAATCAGTGTGTTAAAAACGAATGTCACTATTTTCACCACTAATACTGCAAAAAATTACACAATAGGGAACGTGCAGGATCCATAGGTGGCAGCACAAAAGTTTCACTGTGAAGTAAATTTTACTAGTAAGTTTCGAAATTGTAACACTAGATGGCACAGTCTACTTCGTGCACAATCAGTGCACATTCCCCTAAATGGGGCGTGCAGGAACTATAGATGTCAGCACAGAAGCGTCAATGTAAAGTATTCTTATCGTTAAAGTCTCGAATATACAATGCATAGTGAACGCCGTGCACGTTCCCTATGAGGCCGCTTCATCCGTTAGGAGCTACAAAAGTAGACTTCTTTAATCGGGTATTTAAAAAGAAACTTGTTATTATGTGCAAGTATTTTATTTTAATGAGATGTCAATCTTATAAAAAACTTAACAATAGATTACGTATAAACATTTAACTATATTTAAAAAACAATAGCTTTTAAAGTTACTCGTAAATTCAACATTGCATTATACAATTTATACATTCATAGATTACTTAGTATCTCACTCTATTTTAAGGGTAAGCACGCACTACGAATCTTATCATTTTTGACAGATTACGTCTGACATGCATATGCGAACGTTGCTTTAAAATAGTTCTGCACTGCAAAAAAAAGTTTGCGATTCCATTCGTTATTTGTTCGATTTCGTTTTAAAAATCACAACGACAAATTTTCGTAATGTGCGCTTAGTCTAACAAACCCAAACGTAAGGCACCTTTATACACGATCGTCGCGTAAATTCGTTCGGAAAACCGCCCAATATCGGCGCGACGTCGCGATTTGGTTTGACGATAAGTGAACGTGACGACCGTGTATTCGTGCGAAGATTGCTATGCACTAGGACGACGCCTTTGTAAGCCATAAGGCCGAGATCGCACTTCGGTTCGTCAACGATGATTGGTGAATAATTTAAAAAACGTTATCTCTGTAACCATATAAGGGACGAATTGTAACATTAACAGTTCATTAAAATGAATCATTCTTTCACGGTCAACCGAAAACCACCCTTATGGGCACAAAATAAAGCCGATGTTAAAGTCAAACTTTTACCATGAAATTGAGGTGTATTGTACTATGAATTAAATACTTATCACTTAACAGATCACAGATTGTTCTTATTATCTAAAAAATGATTGAATAAAAATATGAACATTTGGTTTAAGTTAGTTAAGTTGGAAAATAATCCTTATTGCTATTACATTTTGAGGTCATTTTTGAGCGTAAATCCTAAGGTTCAGTTACGCTTTCCGAGGTCGGCCCGTGGGTAGGTGAAAAACCATTTCATACCGAGACTCCTCCGTACCTCGGAAAACACGTCAAGTCGTTGGTCCCGGCTGTAATTTGTACATCTTGGACAGGCTTTACGTCAAAAGTCAGGTAACCTGACTCCAGTCTCACCAAGCGGTATAATTTTACCCAGTTCCTGGGTTGTGGAAGTCAGATAGGCACTCCATGTAAAAAAACTGGTAGTCCCCTGCATCCCGTAACTGCCAAAAACTGACTGACAGACTGTCAAAAATCTCAGTGACTGCATGGGTAATATGTTTGTAATTTTTCATTTATTTCTCAATTGTAATGAATTTGAAAATTTTAACTTTGTTTGAAATTTGAATTTGAGTGTGTTAATGTTGATAGTTGACATCTTGATTCCTTTGACATCTTTGTATTTGACAGATAATTTTACTTATTTTTATTTAATTTCTCTAAAAAGTGTAAATTGTTAGCATAAAAGCGCTTTGGTTTTGTAAACTGTAAGCTTGTACTGTGTTTTTTTAATAAATACTTAAATATTTATCCTCTCCTCTCCGCTCCAGTCACTGAGATTTTATGCCATTTCATTGGTTAATATTTCTCCGCTCCAGTGGACAGTCAGCCTTAGACTAGAAGACCAAACATACTTGGGAAAAAGTTTAGTAGATTGATTCTGGGTAGATTACTACTGTCTTTATCAATCTGAGTACTTCGCCCTTGAAATGATATACTTTTCCAAAGCCTGCATGTGTTTATAAAGAGTAAAAGTGGAACAATTCAATACGGCCGCGCACTCTCTTATGACGAAATAGAAACTGCTTGGAGTATTCTCTTTCAACTCTTCGTCAAACTTTTTATGCCAATCCAAAGACCTGTTCATAAAATCCTCATCATAATGCCTAAACCAATATTTGAATTCTGATACGTTAGCTTCGTTTATTAAAGGTTCGAAATTATCTTCCCAAGCAATTTTTTCGGCTATCAAGTTCTTTTCTTCTTGCAGATTGTGCAATGGTATGTCGTCCTCTGAATCACTTTCGTATTTCGTTTTTACAGGTTTCATAGACTGAGGTTGAGCTTTGAGTTTCTCAAATTCTGAACTATGTTTACACTGTTCGATTTTTTTCATTAGTATCTGTTCTAAGTTAGGAGGAACGTCCTGAAAAGGGTCTTCATTTTCGACCTTCATTTTAAGGTACAGTTGATTGACATCATACTTTTCTTCGTCAAACTTCGGATCGCCTTTCGGTACTAAATCGTCTATTTTCATTTCTTCTTCTCCTTCGAACAGTTTTGATTCCCAAGTTTCGTCTATCATTTCGTTTTCTTCAACTGTTTTATCCAGATTTTGTTCAGTGGCAGTTTGATCTAGTACACTTATCTGTGGGTTAGCAGTTGATTGATTCTGTATAGTAACATTTGATTGATTTTCTAAATTTTCGGTAACAAAAGAATTAGATCTAGTTAATACATCACTGGCTTGTTCTGCAGTCAGGTTTGCTGCTTCATTTTGTGTAACATTCAACACACTATCAAGTTGACTTCTCTGAATAGCCAAACTGACCGCCTCCTGCACCTGACTAATCAAATCAGCTTGCTTAAGACTATAGTAACCACTAATTAGTTCATCTACTTTCTGTTTTACTTCGGACCGATTCACTTTAGCTCTTTTTCTGGGTTCTCTAGGAGTTTCTTGATTACCAAAAATGTCGGCTTTTCGTTTTCTAGGTTCCTGAGGTGGTTTATACTCTCGAGGAGTTGGGATTTTATATTTTTTACAAGCATTCAGAATTAATTCTTTGATCGTTTGATTTCTGTCGAAAGTGTCTGGATTAAAGGGTGCGAATACAGTCTCGTTATCGGTGACGTCACTGATACTGGCGCGATCATCGAACATAGACACATTGTTTGGTAATTCTAGATTAGGTTGATCTTCGTTATTACCATAAAAATCTTCTCCAGTATTTAGTTCCATTTCGTCTTTTAAATCAAGATCTTCAAAGTCGTCATCAAAAATATTCTTGTCATTATCTTCTTCTGTTATTATAAATAATCTTTTGTCTTCTGTCTTTTCGGTTCCCTCTTTTTCGTTTGCTGGGTTTTCAGAATCACTAACTTCTCCTCTGTTTACATTCTGATTAATTTCATCTACACTTTCATTAACTTCGGAAACCTCTTTTTCGTTTAGGCCATGTTCCAAATTATTATCATTTTTACTATATTCTGTCATACTCTGCTCAGTGTCATATATGTTTTCAGTATCTATAGAAACCTCTTTTTCATTCACTGGGTTTTCGTAACCATTAGCATCTCTACTATCTTCAGTCATACATTGATCAGTGTCATCTTTATTTTCATTACCTATAGAAACTCCTTTTTCATTCACTGGGTTTTCGTAACCATTAGCATCTCTGCTATCTTTGATCACACATTGGTCCGTGTCATCCATATTTTCATTACCTATATTAACTCCTTTTTCATTCACTGGGTTTTCAGAATTATAAGCACCTTTACTATCTTCTGCCATACTCTGATCAGTGTCATCTACTTTTTCATTTACTTCGGAAACCTCGTTTGTGTTTGATACATATTCAGAATTATTAGCACTTTTACTATCTTCTGTCATACTCTGATCAGTGTCAGCTATATTCTCATTATCTGTAGAACCTCCTTTTTCACTAACTGGGTTTTCTGAATTATTAGCACCTCTGATATCATTCATACTTTCATCCGTTTCATCTACATTTTCATTACCTATAGAAACTCCTTTTTCACTTACCAAGTTCTCAGAATCATTGGCACCTCTGCTATCTACATTCATACTTTGACCAGCGTCATATGTATTTTCATTATCTATAGAAACTCCTTTCTCATTGACAGGGTTTTCAGAATCATTGGCACCTCTGCTATCTTCATTCATACTGTGATCAGTGTCATCTACATTTTCAGTTTCTTTAGAGATTACTTTTTTATGAACCGAGTTTTCGGAATCATTAACCAATCTGGTATCTACATTAATACTTTGATTTGTGTCATCGACTTTTTTAGTTTCCTTTGAAACATCTTTTTCAGTCACTGGATTTTCTGAATCATATCCATGATCGCTTTCTTTATCGTTACTCACGTTTTGTTCATCTTCACATGTTACATGTTCTTTCTTTGGCGGATTTGTTTTCATCCAATTTCTATTTTCGCAGTTTTTTACATAAACCATTTTTTTATTACTCTTTTTCGTAACAATTGTGCCAAGGATAACTTTGCTGAACGTTTTTCTATCTTCACTAACACCTTTAATTATATTTTCTGAATTTGTGTCTACAAGTTCCAAATATTCACAAGCATAGTTAAGAGAATATCGGGTAAAATCTTCACTTAGAAGTTCTCTTATTTCCTGGTCCTGATTATGTTCTATTATAATTTCTGTGTAATCAGTCATGGGCGTCAATGTTGGGAAAAACATGCTTTTAGGAATAACTCTTCCCTCATTTTCTTCAGGTATTTTACTGATCAAATTCATTGCTGTTTCGTCTTGTAAGTCTCTGTTGTCCTGTGGTCTGTCGCTCATATGTTCTAAATAAACATGATCATCAGTGTCCACATAATGCTGCTCTGCCATGTGTAGGCAGGACTTACAAAGAGTTATCTTTCGAAATTGCACGTAACTGCACCATTCTCTAAAAGAAAATAGCCTTGTACTTGGTTCTGAGTACTTCCCCATCCTATATGATTTGGGAAGATTCCTCTCATCATTTATCTTTTCAACTGCATCTGATATCCTTTCTTCATACTCACCATCTAGCCCAAAGCACATCTTTAGAGCGACCAGAACATAGGTCATTGCCACACCTTCGTAGTCCGGCATTTGTACTAGATGTTCTTTGGATTTGTTACTCATATCCAGGAAGTCGCAGCGATGGAAAAACATTAAGGAGTGAATCATTGGTTTTATGTCATTTGGGAGGCAAAGTTCTAACAGGAAGTTGTCAATTATTTTCCTCATATCTGGAACTTTAGGTGTTCCTAAGTCAAGTTTTCGTAACAAAGACATGGCTAATGCGCGAATTCTGTGAATATTACATACTTTACTGTGAATGAACTTTAACCAATCTTCTTGTATGCTTTTAACATTGATATCATCTGGCAAAAATCTTTGTATATTGGAGAAATTCAACCGTTTCTCATTGATGAATCTTAGTAGGTGGTACAGTTGTATGTCACTTTCGTCTAGATTTAGTGCTAAGTACAACATTGCTATGATAACTCCTTTTGAGAGGAACTTGATGTCTCGCTTGGAGCCATCCAATATAACATTTTTATCTATGTTCTTGTTTCTTTCTTGTTCATTGTCTTCTTCATCTGGTGCTGCATTACTGTTACTGTTTTCTTCAACCATAAAACTCGGTAATGTTAATATATCATTATTTCCTTCTTCATGTCTTTGCTCAAATCTGTAAAGATTAAAAACAAGTTTTCATTAGTTGTACTTGATATTATCTTTATATGGCTCAATAATAAATGCAAGCTTTGTATTTTTTAATCATGACTTCTTCCGGTCTGGGTGGAGCGGAAGGGCGTGTCAGATTTTTACTGACTTAAACCCATCCATATTCCTTCTAAAGCCCTTTGCGTTCCAGGGCCGCGGTGACTCTTTCGAACTAATTCCGCAACCCTGGCAGGAGTAACCTACACTTGGAGAGCAAGTTTTGTAAGATGGCAATAGGCTTCCCTCATAAAGTGACAACTAGAAGAATGTTGTATCTATGAACTAGATATCTCCAAGACTATAGATACCATATTTTTCTAGTTGCTGCATTCTTTTAGTTATCAAGCCATTTCATGGTCCAGTGGTTAGTGACCCTGACTGCTAAACCGGAGGTTGTGGGTTCGATTCCCACCGAGGACAAATCTTTGTGTCATGAGCATGATCATTTTGTTCTGTGTCTGGGTGTAATTTGTCTATAATATGTATGTATTTAGAAATATATAAGTATGTTTATCAGTTGTCTGGTTGCCATAGCACAGGCTCTTCTTAGTTTGGGATCAGATGAGTTGTGAGTTGTCCCAAGATATTTTTATTATTATTTCTTACCTATTATGTCTTACCAAATAAAAAAAATAATTATGATCATAACTCACCCTAATGCATCTTTATTTTGGTATTTCTTGATATATCTGGTCCAGATCCACAAGAGTTTTAATTTAAAAGTGGGCTTAGCTCCAGCTGCTACCAGTTCATCTGCCAGACCCAATATTACGAAGTTATATGCATGCCATTTGTACCATTCTCCGCTCACTGGAAAATAACATTTTTAGTAAGAAATTATGTGCACTTGATTTTGTATTGGAATTTTAAGTTTTTAAAGCATAGATTATTTTTAATATATTCTTTTATATTAATCAAATACTGGTATTCAGCTGCATCTGGTTGGACTGGATGCCAACCACAACATTGTTGAGAAAAGGCTACACAGATGAATTATCATTTTTTCGTCCTTGCGAGCTGACTTGTCAACATTAAGGTGGATTTTATGTATTTAGAAAACATGGTATTACAATGTATCCAATGATATCATTATGTCAATCTAGTATGTTTTTTTTTTAATATTTGGGTTACATCTTGAGGATCATGTTTCTTTTGTGTGGTTGTTTTTTTTCTATTAAACATCTTGCTCGTAAGTTAGCATGATATTCTTTTCTTTTGGCATAAGGAAGTACCTAAACAGTATTTTATTGCTTACTCAGAAGAGATGATAAATAAACAAAAAGGTGCCTGTAAAAGAAGTGGTGAGTATGCAACTATGCACTGAACTTGTGTTTGGCAAAAACAAATGTGTTTGGAGATAAGGGAAAAAACGAGTCAACATTAGAAATACTTACTTTGAATTTTACTGTCGTGTAATTTAACGATTTTCCGCCTCGTTGCTAAGGCAAAAGTGCCATCTCCTAAGGTTTTTTGTTCCACCACGGTTTCGCGCTCATTTGTATTTTGAGTGCCGCATTCCACACAGTAAAAATATCCATTTATCAATTTTAATGAATTGTCACCACACACTGTACAGGGATCGGCAGACTGCATTATATAAGTTAGAAGTTAAAGAATAAGTCAAGTAATGACTACAAAAAATAAATAAAAACATGTGTCTCCTGTGTTTTTTTGACTCCCGTCATTTGTCATGTCAATCAATGTGAATGTCAAGTGTCAAACTCAACATGTTAGTGTTGCTATTTGCAAAATATATTTCTCAAGAATCGTAGACAGTCTGAAGTGACATTTTTAAAAGATTATATGCTAATAAATAAAAAAAAGAATACTTTAATGATAACTTGAGTTATGTACTCTAAAATAATGTCAAAAGCCGTTAATTTTGTGTAAAAAATATTTTTTTCGAGATAGTAAATTGACGTGTAAATTATTACCATTGTAAAAAAAATCTACTAAATTAGAAATATAACACAAAATATTTTTTTTTAAATAATTTTAAAGAAAAATTGGGTGTCTGTAAAGTCGGTTTACGGACTATAGTTTAAAGGCCTGTTACACAGTTGGAACTTACCACAAACAGAGGTCACTTTGGTTGGGTCAACCAAATTTTTTTTGTTCTAAACGGTCATGTGGTTGACTCAACTTGTCAGTGTATACTGCAAATGCAACAGATTACTACGTCATGAAATATGGCACTTTATCTTTCAAAACTTATTTTTTTCTCAAAGACAGGACTAAATAAATCAAAATACCACAAATTAGGGACGTGCACATCACTTACTCCGGCGCCAGTCGTTTTAGTTGTTTTAGTCACTGAAATAGTAAAAAACGACTAGCGTCGGAGTCTATAAGTAAATCAAAAGGGTCAGTTATAATCTTCTTTATTAAGAGAGATCTGAAAAATCAGAAAACGGTGGGTAAAACCACGGGGCACCGCTAGTAATAAATAATAGTTAACCTTACGCCGCATTCATACGGAATCCTGCATCAACAACTCGTCAAAAAACACGATTCGTCGTCGGACGGACGAATAGTGTTTTTTCACGATTCGTCAAAATATCCGAATTGATGTTAGTATTCGTTTCGTGATTCAGAGTTCAGTCTTGGATGACTACTACTACTGCTAGTACTTCTACCACAGAACGTTGCGGGCAGGCAGACCGACTGCCCATTTTTATGTTTTTGGTGACATAAATAACGTAAAAATAAGGCCTTTATTATTGGCCAATATATGATGATGATGATAGTGTAAGAGGGAATATGTATAATTCTATAAATTCCATCAAAATTCCTGACGTTTCATCTTGAACGTGACGTGTCAAGCGGTCGAATGCCAAGCCCCAACTGACAAACCCAACCGGCAACAGGCGTTCACACGGTCGAGATCCGACTCAATGCCCTTTGTTAGTCCTTGGTAGTGAGGGATGCGCTCGCGACCAAGGTCGCTGCAAGGTCGTTGGGTAAACCGACGTCTACACGGTCAATTTTTATGCAAATTCAACCAAGGCCCTCTGTTGGTGGTTGGTTCCGACCGTGTAGCAGGCCTTTTAACGTGACATTGTCATAACAAAACATTGATGAAATGATCGTAACGTTACAATGAGTCATCCTTTTTCGTGCGTGTAGCCGGCATTCATCGATTTATTAGACGTTGTCACGTCAAAAACTACTTCTTTACTTTCTCAAAAATGCCGTTTTGTATTTCCATCGATTAACTTATTTTTTTTTAAACGTGCAATTGAAAAGTAGCAACTTGTTCTAACTAAAGACAAATTATTTACGTGAAAAACGAGTACGGAAGTCTTCATCGTGCATGTTCCCCATTTACGAAAATATTTACAAGAAAAGTATTTTTTTGTGCAGCCTTTAAAAACAGCAGCAGGCACCATTGAGTTTATATTTATCATTATGACTGCGACAATGCAGTCATGTTTTTTATCTTTCAGGGAATTGAAACTTAATATTCGAACAGTTTTCAATTATGTATTTTTATCATAAAAAGACCATATTCTGACTAAATAATAATAATAATAATGATAAACGGTTCTGAAAATCTATTTTTTTTTGCTTGATGTCGAGTAAAAAAATTGCCATGGTAGCTTTTTCAAACGATGATATGGCAACTGGAAAGTAGAAACACTGTAAAAGTGGTAATTTTCGTAGCGTATTGCTGTCCGTCATCAATAACTCTCGTAATTCGGGCGTGTGCTCCTTTTACGCATTTATTGAAATAAACTAACCGTTTTACACTACCGCCGACGCACACGAGCGTTCGCGCCACTGTTTGCCGCTCAAAGACTGTCATGCTATCGTCGTTTCCACCACACCCCTGGGTATCGTGAGTCGCTGTCGTGAACTGTTGCGTGTTTAGTGCCGACGGCAGCGTTTGAGGCTGTTGTACGGGTTGGATTACGTTGATCTGTGTCTGGTGTAGTGTTATGTGTATAAGTTAGCGGGTTGCATAGTTGTGTTGTTGAGCGCGGGACACATTGATGGGCTGTGTCGTGCGCGTCTGGCAGGCGGCTGAGGAGCCGCAGCGGCGGGGTCTTGCTTCGTGGAGGGTCTACGATAAAATCAGCCACACTGGAACTGATGGAATTAGAGAATATCGTCGCGAACACTGTTTATTTGAAAGCCAGAGAGGGTAGGTACCTGATGCTTAATTTTTTGCCACTTGTTTTCAGAATCGTAGCTTAGTTTAACTCTAGAAGACGCTGAAAGGATGATTGTCCATTATTTCTGAGATATTTTTGCTACATATCATGGTATTCATACAGTTTGCACACTGTAAAACCTTAAATGAACTTGCATTCCAGTTTAAATTCCAAAAGTGTACTTGTTTAAGTCAGTATATTAGAGGATAAGCTGTGTTTTATCGCACTTCAGATTTTTATCAGTTTTATGAGATCTAAAATACGACTACTTTTTATGGCCTAAACTTTGCAAAGCATGGTCACAGTAGTACATCAACAGTTGCTAGAAATTAATAAATTAATTATGTTCTAGGTAAAACATTCTGTATGCAATTAACTAATTCAAAATAGTATGTTAACTGATAAAAAGAAATCTCTTGTAATTTCTCCTAATTAGAAAATCTGTTTTTCAAACTTCCACCTTATTTACATAACAGTAAAGTCAATTATGAGAATGCAAATGCACAAGTATGAGTATTGATCATTTGAAATTATAATAGAAATCAGTCTGATGGTCGGGGAATTATTCATGTGTAACTTAGTTGCTAAGAATTGGACATTCAAAACAGTTGTGCTTTGAGGTATATTTACACCTCGTTCTTATTTATTGTTTAATGATCACGTTACGATGGCTGCTATTGAGGAAATTGGATGTACTCTGTAATTAGTTGTGCTCGTTATAACGATTGGTAGAATGTGTCGGTACTGATTTGCTTCGCCTTGACGAACGAGGAAATACAATATACATTCTTTAATTCAATTTGTTTTAACTAACCTCTTCAAAAAGGGGACATTCTCAATTTTGGATCTATTTATTTTTTCTGTTATAATTACTTCAATACAAATTCTTATAGGAAAAAAAACAACCAACAGATTTCTTTACTTCTGAAAGTTACTACCAATAATAGATAGATAAAAAAAACAAATAGGAATGTACTTACTTACGAACTTGTGAAAATGAAGTTGACTCAAAAATTGATTTACAACTACCCAACATAGGCATGTAGTCACAATTCATACTAAATAATATTCCTACAAATAAAAAATCTGTTTCTTGGCAGAAATTCTATTTTTTTTGATAAACCTAAGCTGTAACAGAAATCATCATAAAATATCTTGACTCAAATATGCACAAGACCAGTCAGTGGAAACCTGTACCGTATTAATAGAAGATGCGTACATAACTATAAATTATATATACGTAATTATACATATTGCTATGTTATAAGTTGCCATGAAGTTCTAATTTATAAAACTAGATGTCATTTATGTGTTTTTGTTTGGAATTTAATAGAAACACAATGTAAAAACCTCACGTGATGGAAAGCAATAATCATTGGTTTCCATCAGGGGCCCTTCTATGAAATCTTAAAATGATCATGATTCCGCTCTAAGAGGGGGACGGAGCTATACATAGCGAATAGCACTATCCCTTTTACATCATCGGAATTGATTGGCATTAGCACGTCATAGTAGGGCATCAGGTGAAATTGTGGTTGCGCAATCAACCACAATTTACTATGACGTGCTAATAAAAAAAAAAATTGTGAGTTAACAGATATTGATCGCTTGTTATACAGTGTCTAGATGCTGAATAGTCCAAAAGATATTCTAAACGTTCTCTTCCATTGTTTTCCTGGGTTTATTATAAAGAGAACTTAGTTAAAAGATGGGAAATACCATTGACCAGGGAACTACTAAACCAAAATGGTAATAATCAGCCTTATTTATAAAAAAAATAAGCTCTGGTGCAAAATACAAATTTTCAACGTATAGAAAATTAAATGTTAAATTAAGAATGCTTAGAAATTTATATTAAGGTTGATAATATTTTCGGATCTCATGCTCTGCCGTTTTACCGCTTCATAGTGGTAATATGGCAATATTGTTTCCTCCATCCATGATTCCATTCCATTGTTTTGCTAGAATGCATGTTTAGTTAGCATGATAGGTACAAAATAAAGAGGAAAAAAACCAAGGCCAGAAATTAAGGAATGTAACGCATCAGATCGTCACCAAGAAGGAAATAGTTTAATGGTTGAAAATAAAACAGGACAATATTTTTATTTTTTTCTTGTGTAAATTGATTATTATTGACTGGGTCATTATTACTGATTTGGGTTTATTATATTTCAAGAACTAGGTACTTGTTTTAACTTTATGTACAGTAGAGGCAGGACTTACACAAATTGCACATATAAAAGTAATATTTAGATATTATCATAATAATTTAAACAAATACATTTTGTCAGATTATTATATAATAGGAATGTTGTCTGGGTTAAAAAAATATGATTCTATTTAGTCCGTCAGTTAGATTATCGAAAAATATTGGACACGTGTTTTTTATTTTGTCAAATCAATAAAAAAATACAAAAGATAAAACGCATCAAGGATAAGGAGGGGGGGCTTGTAACGTCACTTTCCAGTAAAACTGTACTACTTACTAGTACAGTTTTACTGGAAAGTGACAGTGACAAAAAATGAAGACGTCTTCATTTTTTGTTTACGTGACAAAAGAAAAAATACGTGTCCAATATTTTTTGGAATATCTGACGGACTAATTAGATTTTTTTAGTCAAATACCCTAAATTGCTTGTTACTTGTATATTGCAGAGATTCACTGCTTGAGCTAAATATATGTTTGATAAAATTTGCAAGTAGCCCACCAAGTTGCTCACCGATAAAAATGCCTTGGCGATTTCATTGATGAGTAATGATTAACAATAGCATATTTTTTAATTGATAAAAATATTTGATTGTCTTAACAAAGTATACATGTAACACCTTCAAACGAGCAATTCTTGTATTATATTATGTCACCGGAAAATTGCAAACGCCGTAAGATTATATCGCGTGAAATTGTAAAAAAATAATTCTTTTAAGACAGGAAATTATTGAGTTTGGATGGTATTTATTGTGTACAAAACGATTTTTTCATAATATATCGGGAAATTATAATCTAATAAACATTTATTACAATCTTACGGATTCTGCAATTTTCCGGTGACATATATAATCTGAATCTCGGAAACGGCTCCAACGATTTTCATTAAATTTATTATGCAGGGAGTTTCGGGGGCGATAAATCGATCTAGCTAGGTTTCATTAAAAAAAAAGAACAAAGCTCGGTCATCCAGGTACTATTATTAATTTAGCCAAGTTTTTAGTTAATTTATAAATAGTAAATAGAGAGTGTCGAGCCATTATCTCTTTTTAGCGAAACACGCACGGCAGTTGATTTTTAATAATAAAGATTATAATATTATGGATGGAGAGGGACTGGGAGGCCAAAATAGATTGATGAATAGATTGAGGGATGATAGGAAAGAATTGGAAATCAGTGATAGCGTAACTTGACAGGACGCAATTATCATGGGACAAGAACAAGAAGGTTATGATTTTAGTAAAGAGTAATTAGCAAAATCGTCTTAAAAACGAAAAACAGATTTAAAACAACCTTCATATTCAGAAAACAGGTATCTAGGTAAAGCAGGTTTTCATACATAACATGTATAATGACGCGGGTATCAATGAACCTATTATTAGCTTCTACCCAACTTATCCTTGAGTATGCGTCTAAAATGTTTAATTAAATAACCGTCCTGTTTTAAACAACCTACGTTATTAGCAAGGCGTTAGGTAAAACCTTATTATATTATGTTTTACCTGCATTGTTGTACATAGATATTTTTATTCGTGAAATATTCTGGATAGCATGCGCGTGCAGTAGGCTACAGTAAGGGTAGGCCAGCCCATACATGATCCAGGGTTGCGGAATTTGTTCGAAAGAGTCACCGCGGCCCTGGAACGCAAAGGGCTTTAGAAGGAACACGGATGCGTTTTAGTCAGTAAGAGTCTGACACGCCCTTCCGCTCCACCCAGAGCGGAAGAAGTCATTTGATGATTTCCCATCCTCATGATGCCCAAAAAAAACATTTTTGACCACTTTCAAAGTGGACGAAAATTCGCATCGTCACTATCGTGATTTCAACCCTGAATAATGTGGTGAGTTTTTTTTTTGGGGATTATGTATGGGCTGGCCTACCCTCACTGCAGCCTACTGCACGCTCATCCTGGACAGGCAGAATAGTAGGCTTCTAGGCAAGCGTGCTCGATCGTCGACCACATCTTCGTTTTCCATGAGGTGAGGTTGTGGTCAAAGGTTATATAAATAATAATAATAATAATAACAAAAAAACAAATCTAATGACGGCTCGGAACACTCCGAGGGGCGCAGCTATTAGCCGAAGACAATGTCATTTCTGCTAGAAGCTCACAATCAGCCTCATTAGAAGGCTTAAAGACACCAAAGGGCAATGGAGAAGACAATGCTTGGAGTTTCCTTGCGTGATCAAAGTTATCAACATAGCCCGAAGGATCGCCAAATTGAAGTGGCACTGGGCAGGGCACATTGCTCGCAGGAGCTCGCTGGAGTGGCGACGGCGTATCGGAAGACGCAGCGTTAGAAGGCCTCCCACAAGGTAAACCGATGACCTGGTGAGGGCCGCGGGTAGCCGAGGGATGCGAGACGTACACAGGACCGGTTGTTTTGGCGACACTTGGGGGAGGCTTAGAGGCAGCAGTGGGCGTCTTTCAGCTGATATGATGATGATAATGAAAGTCAGACACGGACGGTTGCAAGTGGCGACCTTGCTGCCTTCGGCAGACGACCGAATGCAAATGAGCCGTTATAAATCTTCAAAACCATAATAATTCTTGATTGGTTTTTGTTATGAGGATGCCAGCGGCTTCGCCCGTGTGAAAGACGAAATTATCCCCAGGGAACATACTCCTTGGATAAATAGTATTCTATGTCCCGTTGCAGAACAGGGTCTACCTGTGTGCCAAGCTTCATCCAGTTCCGATCGGCCGTTAAGGCGTGAAGAGGTAACATACAAACAGTAGACTGACCATCATGCGATCTTGCAGAAGCTAACTTGCACATTAAATCATCAGAATTAAACATACTTCTTCAGTAATATTGCCATCACATTGGCGAGCAACAAGCTAATAAACTTCAAAGGCGCCTTCAGTTGCTCGGAGACACTCCCGTTCACGCTTCTTTGGCTCACACGTTTTCGCGCTTATTCACGTGGTTCACGCCTTTCGCGCCGTGTCCCGCTCAGATACGGTATTTTGTGTCCTCAATGCTTCATCAAAGGGTTCGGGGCCGACAAACGCAATCGTTATTCACATCAAGGTGGAAATTAGGTACTTCAATTGTCTTTGAAAATTTTCAAGAACCCGTGCCTAGCTATACAGTTAGGCACAAAGATAACATAGCTACATGAAGTTATCATCATCATTCTCTGGAGCTATTCCCAATTTTGTGATCATCGCAATATTATATGTCCACTTCATCCATACTTCTATTATACTAGTCCTCATTGATCACCCCTTTCTAGTCGTTTCATTTTACATACAGTCAAAGTCCGTTCATCATTTTTTGGTCTTCCGCTACTCTTAAAGCCATCCAAAGTCATACTCAAGAGTTTCCTCAACGCATGCGGAGATTGCACGGTTGATTCTAAAGTCTCCTCAAGACAATGAGACCAGACAATGAAACTGTTCATTGTTAATATGTGATTAAACCCTCAATGGGTTAATTGAAACCCAAGCACACCTCACCCATGTAATTGTATCTATTGCGGAAGAGCAAACAATTTGGGTGTAGCACAGGCCCTTCCAACTTTGAACAACAGGCTCAATGAACACTGAAACGTCGGTAAAGGTTAAGGGTCCACACATTTGCAATCTGATAAAACAATTGACTATTTGCGACAGTTTCGCGATTCTACAGGAAGAACTAACACATTAGTTGTTTAGGAATTCAGGAGGCTTATTAATTGAAGAGCATATTCAAAATGGTTGTAGTTTATAAGCCAGTCATCAAAATATTCTCCTCCTTCTGGGGCAGTTGGGTAATAAAAAAGCAAATAAATCAAAATCAAAGTCGTAGACAGTCGCCTGCCCTTCTACTTAAGGATGGGAAATCATCAAATGACTTCTTCCGCTCTGCGTGGAGCGGAAGGGTCCTGTCCTTCCACTTTTTTTTTTTTAAGGATGGTAAATCATCGAATGACTTCTTCCGCTCTGGGTGGAGCGGAAGGGCGTGTCAGACTCTTACTGACTAAAGCCCATCCGTGTTCTTTCTAAAGCCCTTTGCGTTTCAGGGCCGCGGTGACTCTTTCGAACAAATTCCGCAACCCTGGCAGCTGTCCTTCTACTTACGTGTGTATTATTGCATCAAATAAGCCCTTTCAGCATCATGTTTATGAAAGTCGGACAAAGCTTTTAATAGGGTTGGAGATCCCAGCATTACCGTGAAATGAAACGCCAAAAAAATGCAACAGATATGTAAATTCATCCGTCTCATTACTTAAACCAGTTGCACAAAGTTAGTAAATAATGCGATGCCCTTGAAATCTATGCACCAGAACTGAGTTTTAGAGTGGGCCGTTGCGTAGGCGTGACCGTGAATCTGAATGTAATCGCGTACAGCTTGTAGCTGTATCGATACGGTGTAGTGACCCCCTCGGAGCTTAGATGTTACGATAATCTAGATTGAGTGTCAGTGAATGGATTGGCGATGTATTTTCGGTGGTAATTGCTTGGTTACTCCCCCTTTTTAGTGTTGTACACAATTGCTTGAAAGGCAAAAATCGTTTTCTGCATTTCGGAATCAGGTAAAAGAACCTAAAATACACGTTGTGATATTTTATACTCAGTTAGGGTTATAGTCCAAAGTTTATGGCGAGTACTAGCGGGAGAAGTCATCATCATCAGCCTACAGGGGCCCTACTATGAAGTCTTAAAACGATCATGATTCCGCTCTAAGAGAGAGACGGGAGCTTAGACATAGCGAATAGTACTATCCCTTTTACATCATCGGAATTGGATGGCATTACCCTGCAGTCCATTTCTGGACATTGACCTCTCCCATCGCACGCCATGTCTCCTGAATCTGGGCAACTCTCATCCAGCTCTACCAACCAGGATTATGATAATGTGCTGTCGCGAATGCTACTATTTTAACTTAAGATTTGCCTCCATGTATTCCGGATGTCTGGCTTATTTGGTCCCTGTAGCTTCACCAACACTGCATTGATAAACTGTTCGTTCAATTCCTCGACTCCGGATATTTCTCCGATCCCTTGAAAATGTAACTAGTCCAATATTTTCCTTCCGATACACTTCCTGCTGTTTTGGCGGGTCGGCAAAATGGAGGGACAGCCGGATGTCAAAAGATTGCTTTCGAATTTCAAATGATAATAATTTAGATTTTATATTTTGCAAAGATTTTAATCGTCTGTCTTGGGAGGGCCATTGTATAAGGAGGGGTAAAACGCGTGTAAATAAACTAGTTATGAATATAAATGTGGATAGATAGAGAGAGAGGCCAAAAATTAGCGATGGATTGTGTGAGTAAGAAAGAAAAGGGAGTAAGTGTTAGCGTGACGATTACCAGGGGAGAATCGAAGGAGAAAACGTGATGCGCCAACTTCAAGTAATATGGGACAAGGGTAGGAAGATTATGCTATTGTACCAACATTTTTAGAGTTCCGTACCCAAACGCCAACGGGACCCTATAACTAAGCCTCCGCTGTCCGTCCGTCTGTCTGACAGAGGGCTGTATCTCATGAACCGTAATAGGTAGACAGTTGAATTTTTCAGTGTGTATTTCTGCTGCCACTATAACAACAAATAATAAAAATACGATGGTACGGAACCCTTCATGCGCGAGTCCGACTCGCACTCGGTTTTTTAGATCATGTCCAGTATTGGAATTCTTTAGTTTACAATTGAAATACCTACTCTTTGGGTCATTGGCACACATACCATTAAAATACGTAATAGGCCCATTGCAATGTTGGCGCTCATATTCAAATAGCGTTAAAATGAGGTAATAAACTTTACACAAATATTATTTCAATACAGACATGACCTTGACATCCATAATCCACTAATATTATAAGTAAAAGAGAAAGGATTTTTTTAAACTCAAACACTGATACGAACTCAAGGTAGATAAAAATTGGATGAGCGTTAGAGGGAGAAAGAGTAAGAAATATCTTTTTGACGTCTCTTTAATCAATTCCATGCATACTGGAAGAGGTCCTTGTGTATTCGTAAAATGGATTTAACGTATCATGTTATTACGAGTCGGACTTGGGTATGGGTTCCGTACCATAAATCGAAAAAAACACGTATCTTGTATGGGAGCCCCCTTTAATTTTAAACTTAATTTAATTGTTTTATTTAATTTTGTTGTTATAGTGGCAATAGAAATACAAACTGAAAATTTCAACTGTCTACCTATACTTATTACGGTTCTTGAGATATAGCTCAAGGACACAGACAGACGGACGGACAGCGGAGGCTTAGTAATAGGGTTCCGTTGGTTACATTTTTGGTACGGAAGCTTAAAAAAGGGTCTAAAACCTCGAGCTTTTCGGGAAATCAGCCCAAGACCAAACAGGTTTCCCGTTTGATCACATTTATCATTCGGATTTCTGGATATTAAAACTCCCCTTTCAATTTAATTCAAAGTATTTTATTTCACACTAGCATTTCTACTGGTGAAACAATTTTCATAATCGGTTCAGTAGTTCCAGAGATAACTGCCTACAAACAAACTCACAAATTTCACCTCTTTATAATCTTCGTGTAGATAGGCCTACATGTACACCAACGGCCGGTTTCAATAACGTATCTACCTTTAACCAACTGTCAAATTAGCTACCAACAGTCGCTGAAACGTCATGTTTGAAAGACAGAAGCTAGTTCATGATTCGAATGTGTCATTACATATTGAGAAAAATCGTATTTTCGTATTTTATTTGGTTTTTTAGTTTAAGGCTTCACATACTCTTCTTTTCTTGTTCTTAAACACTATTGTCTACATTTCTTATCATTTCTCCTTTCGCAGGTCTGGTGGAAGAAATGAAATAAGCAGTTCCTTTGTACTCATAATTATAATGTTATTTATTACTATATTTCTGTGTGTACATGAATAATAAAAAAAAATAACAGTTTGCACTCCAGGAGTGCCGGCAGAAGTGAAAACTTGAACATTAACGTTGTGGAATAATTTCGCACGAATTGCTTTAATTATCAGTATAAAAGTACTGTATAAAGTATGGTAAAATACAATATTCATTTATTGCGCTATCGTACACAAATATGACAATTGATATTTCATTAAAAAATTAACACTTCAGAACTTTCCCTCCGTCTTACGAATTTTTCGATCAGGTCACGTGTCCTGACGCGAGTTTAACAGTTTTTACCCATCCCAAAAAGTGTACAACGCCGCTAAAGAAGTTTTCACTTCAAAAATAAAACCAATAGAAACATCACCGTTACTCTTTAAAAAATATAATTATAGATTTTTACCACGCTCCCATTTTAATACAGCATTAATAGGTAGCCTAGCCGTTTGATCATTTTCCTCAAATGCTTCAGACTTTAATTGCTTGCCTTTGAACTGTAACTATGTGACCTATTACTAAGCAAACACCGTCAAGTTACGTATACTCAAACTTCAAAGTAAACCTGTCTAGATATACTTAACTTGAACAGTATGATTTTAATTACATAGTACGCTTAATTGCGTGCGAACACAGCGGATAATCACGAAGTATTAGGTTTCCGGCAATGTGTCGGTTGATAAGCTGGCTGGTATCCGTCTGCTATCTGGTGGAACATGCAAATAATTTGATATTCTCTTATACGTGGAGGTCTTTACTGACGTCATTGTGTACTGCAGTGTGTTGGGAGTTACTGGCCCTTGAAAGATCGTTTTTACTCCTGATCAATGATTATTTTGCCATTCTTCAAACAGATATTAGTCCATTACCTATCTCACAAAAAGGAGTTAATAGCACTTCGTTTCAGTCTTTCGGCCCTTATCATCGTCACTACTACCTTAGATCGATAACCCGCGATACATTTTACCCTTGAATCCCCTTAGTAAGAGTATTTATTAAAGACACCTTGACGAAATTACCTTAATCATCGCCTTTAAGATCGTCGATCTATACCCTCCGATACTTCGAACCCTCCAAGAACAAAGGGCCTTCCATTATCTGTCTTCAAAGGGCAGTTCTTAGTAGAACACAAACTGCCTCCCCTGTTTATATTATCCTTAGCTCCTAAAACAACAGACTTGCTAAGAACACTCAAGCAGTAAGCCGTGAATCCTGTACAAACAAATTCGAACTTACTATAATCACTATTCCTCCCTTATTAGGGGAAGTATTTTGTTAATAAAGAAGCATTACTTGTTGGGATATGTTTGATCAGCATTTGTTCTTGGGTGCCTGCCAAAGTTCCTTCCTTCCTTCTAATTCAGTCTTAGATTTAATGTGTATGGAATGTTTTGGGAAAATTAAGGGATCCATATTTTCTGTTACAAATTGGAAGTTTCTAGCATCGTTGGAAGAAATCATACCTTCGTCGGAAAGATTCTTATTCCCGATAACGTTTCAAATCGCAATCTTACGGCCTTGGGTTTAATGATAATTTTGATTGTTTTCAATAGATTTTCTTCTGGTTTTACCAGCACAGCAATTTGCGCCTGTCTGAGTAGAAGATTCAGCATACCTTCGTCGGAACGATTCTTATCCCCGATAACGTTTCAAACCTCAATCTTACGGCTTTGGGTTTAATGATAATTTTGATTGTTTTCAATAGATTTTCTTCTGGTTTTACCAGCGCAGCAATTTGCGCCTGTCTGAGTAGAAGATTCAGCATCAGAATGCAAATTACAATAGAAGGAAATAAGGTATACATGAGGTTGTTGCAACAACAATTCAATAAGCTATTGTAAGCCTCGAATCCATTAGGCATCATTTGACGCGCAACACATGACGCCCAACATGTTCAGCAACGTTGCACAACAACGCGCGACGTTGCCAGCAGGCGCGCAACATTGACAATGTTACTAAATAAAAATTCTTCGTTGCCGTTCAACATGATGAGCAACATGTTGTGCATCATGTCGCGCGTCAAATGTTGCCTAGTGGATACGAGGCTTCATCGTCTGTCGAACGCTTTTCTTTCGACAAAAGTCTGTCCCCATTATGCAAGATGGAATGATCATTTTCCAGAGAGCTTTTATTATCTAAATTGCTCATAGTAACTGTTTTAAAATGCCGATGTATTTGTTTGATAGTGTGTACGGAAAAAAAGATTGATAGTAATGCTTATGGAGTGAATAATATCAAGTTGGTAACTGGATTTACCGGATAACCAAATGTCATCCTGAAGGTCGAATTTCAAATATCAATCTCTGTACTTATTTTCAGTAAAAAAACATGTTTATGTAGGTACTACGTTATGCAGTATTATAATACTTACCATGTGCGCGATATTTTCGCCAATTATCAACCGATTTGGATGATTATTTTTTTTGTTTGGAAGACTATTTTTCCATACTGGTCCCATTTCAATTTAGTGAAGATCTAATGAAGAACTTCGGAGAAAGGCAACGGAACTCTTCAATTAATGATAGCAAATCTTCCGGGAATGCTGAAATCGCATGTCTGTTTATTATTTACACCAATTTATAACATAACATCACGCCAGTACGCTGTGAAAGGGTACACAGATGTGACAAGTCAACCATGATCTTGGGGTTATCTATTCGGGCATAACTTTATTGTTTATGATTCTTTTTGCGTTGAGTTTAGTTATATATACTGAATTTGCATTGGACGTTGAGCTTCAAAGATAAACAAGTGTTCCCCCCACACAAGTTAACTAGATTTTATAGATTTTAAGTTAACTATGAGCTGGTCTATCGGGAAATAGAGCAACCACTCATCATGGGGAATAATGTATGTTGCAAGTTTGAAGTGTGATGTTTGCTGTCTTTGAAATACGCAGAAGTAAGAATACTTTGGCTTAGGACCATACCCCCTTTTTTATAAGGATGGGAAATCATCAAATCACTTCTTCCGGTGGAGGTTCCTGGGTGGAGCGGAAGACTCTTACTGACTAAAAACCATCCGTGTTCCTTCCAAAGCCCTTTGCGTGCCAGGGTCGCGGTGACTCTTTCGAACAAATTCCGCAACTAGGACTATATTCCCTGCGAAGATATTTCTGCAAGACTAATAAAATCACTTCACATCCAATAAAAATCCCAATACGATATACAAATTGGCAGCTAGCGAACTTCACTAAAATATTCCGCTTGGCTTCGCACTCTAGAAAAATATTCTTCTGAAAACTTCTAAGTGGACTCAAGTTCGGGAGATCCTACTCGGCTAGGGCTGCCAAGCATAACAAGAATAGTACACAGGTACAGTAGAGGCCTTAGAAGGCAGCGAGCAGCGCAACTGCCCAGGGCCTTGCTCTTGCAGGAGCGCCTGGCGCAACCAGTGTTCAAATAATTTGAAACATTTTGAAAAATAAATGTATCTGCATTTTTTTTTTCAAATGTTTAGGCCCAGTACTTTTGGAGATAAGGGATTTTCAATGTTCATCAAATAACTTCAAAACTATTCATTTTAAAATTATGAAAAAATATAATTAAAACCCTCACAATAAGCCCTTTAAATGTGATATATCACAGGGTACAGTTTTAAAAACTTATTTTTTTTTAATTGTCTAGTCTGTCTCCTAAAAGTGACCCCCATGCTCAAAATTTATCAACGCGTCCGTGTTTGGGTCACAGAAGTTCATACGTGTACGAAATTGCAACAGAATCGGTCCAGTACTTTCAATCAAAATTGGCTGTTACAGACGGACAGACAGAACACCAGAGTGATCCTATAAGGGTTCCGCTTTCCGATGTTTGGTACCCTAAACCTTCCACTTGGAAAAAGTTTTTTTATATTTCTAGCAATAAAATGAAGTTATTTTATAATCAAAGTAATAAGTGCAAAGTAAAGTAATTTGAGGAATTCGATGATAAAAGATCAGTTTTCAGCTTTGCAATCTTTTCAATTGAAAATTTAGTAGCTCATTGTAATTATATTTAAACTAGCTTTTGCCCCCGACTTCGTACGTGCATATCTTTTTTCCCCGTTCGAATTTCAGGACGAATTATACACCTAAACCCATCCATTGGTGAAAACCGCATGAAAATCGGTGCAGTAGTTTTTGAGTTTATCGCGAATAGACAGACAGACGCGGCAGTCTTAGGAAAAGCTGCAAACATAATTAGAATTACCAACTTTCGATTCATATAAATTTAAAAAAGAACAAGGGCCTCGCAAAGGTCTAAAGAAAGAGGTAAATGCCGCCGCTACATAGGTACTTGGAGTCTCGAGTATTCCCTGTCCCATAGGGGTTTCGTTACCGCAGTAAATTTGTTGATGACGGTAGAGTCCCATGGAATAAGAGAGGTGTCCTGTCCTCGTTAAATTCAGCTGAATTGAGGCCAGTAATTCGACTCCCTCCGAGGTTATATGGAACACATTTTCGCTGAAATCACTAGGGTGTTTCCAATTAATGACCTGTATTCAATAATATTTAGGTCCTAAGATACGAATATTGAAAACTGAACGGTTTTGTGACCGTTTTGGACTTCCAGAACATCTGAAACAGAATAAATAAAATAAAGTAGGCTACGCTACTTCTGTCGATTCTCTTGTGCCATCCCATCTTCCTAGCTCATCGTGCTGTGCTGGTGCTGCCACATCGGCTGCGGAGAACCTCAAGCGGCGGAAGCGTAATAACCTCGTTGGTAATTATATTTTCGAGCCGTTTGGGGTTGAAACTCTCGGGTCGTGGGGTCCGAGTGCGCATAACTTGTTTAAAGATCTTTCAAGACGCTTAGTTGACACTTCGCGTGACCCAAGGGCTGGCTTTTACTTTGGACAAAGGATAAGCATTGCTATACACCGTGGCAATGCTGCCAGCCTTTTGGGTACTTTACCAGTGGCCAGCGATGCGGACGAATTTTCCGACGCCATATTTCAGACTATTTTTAGTTAGTTATTTTTTTAAAATTTAAGTGTATATAGTAAATAGTTGTATATAAATGCATATTGTTTATAACCTTGTGACATTCGGAATAAAACTATCTGGCTTCTGACTGACTGTGACTGCAAACGCCAAAACAGTATAAGTTTGATAAAGACCGATATGTATGCATTCTGGTCAGACCACATTTAGTTTAGATTTTTCCGCCGACATTATAAATACCAGATAATTAATATTAAAATTGTAAAGTTATTTTTAAGTAGACATGCAATAGAATTAAAATAGTATCCTTTAGATCTAAACTTAGCTAGTTCATTGACCTTTACCTATAGTTTATTAAACAAATCTACAATTTTTATAACACTTCATCGAAGTCATGATATTTAGAAAATCGGGGTCAAACCTGGGCCTTGATTGTAAGAGAGAGACAGAGCTATGTAGGACGAATTGCGTTATCCTTTTTTCACAATATATTCACGACTAGTTTTTGCCCGCGACTTCGTACGCGCATATCTCGTTTTTAGGGATTCGTACCCAAAGGGTAAAACGGGACCCTATTACTAAGACTCTGCTGTCTGTCTGTCTGTCCGACTGTCACTAGGCTGTATCTCATGACCCGTGATAGTTAGACAGTTGAAATTTTCACAGATTTTTTTTTGCCGTTTTTATAGATAATGGTACGGAACCCTTCGTGCGCGAGTCCGACTCGAACTTGGCCGGTTTTTTCTGTTCCCGTATAGCCTATAGCCGTCCTCACGAATGTGGCTATCAATTATCATATACAAAAATAGGTTACGTTGGGGCTCTCATGTCCATGGAGATAAATGCCCCTAAATAAATAAACACAAAAAAAATATACAAAAATAATTTTCCAAATCCGACTGGTAGTTCCAGAGATGAGCGCGAACAAACAAACTCTTCAGCTTTATTATATTCGTGAAGCTGGCAATGTCACGATATAGTAGTCTACTTGAAACTCGTACATACCAGGGATGCAGACACATAAGGGAGGTAGCCAATACTCACCAATGATGATCTAGCTGCTAAATCACGGTCATACATCTTACTTCTGATTTCACTACTGTTATAAATGCGAAAGATTGGATGGATGGATAGAACTCAATCACGCCAGAACGGCTGAACAGATCTGGATAAAATTTGTGGCACAGAGATAGATTATAGTCTCGAATAGAACATAGTCTACTTTTGTCTCAGGAGTACGTTCCCTTGATATGTTATGTTAGACGACACGGTTGGTGCAGTGGTTGAGCGATTGACTGCTGCGCTGCGTGTCGCCGGTTCGATCCCCGCACGGAACAAATATTTGTATGGCCTACAGATAGTTGTTCTGGGTCTGGCTGTTTGCGTATGTGAGTTTATATGTTTGGAAACGCACCCACGATACAGGAGAAATTCGTAGTGTGGGGCAACGTTGTTTAAAAAAAAACAACGGGTTGCACTCTGGGAGTGCCGGCAGAAGTGAAAACTTGAACGTTGTGTATTTTGATATTTTGGAATGGTTAGGGAATAATTTCGCACGAATTGCATATATGCATGCATTGAGGCATACATTTTCGCCGCGCGGTAGAAAGTAAGGGGGATATTACTTCCTCTCCTACGCCGCAGTCTACTCTCCCTCCGTCTTACGAATTTTCGATTAGGTCACGTGTCCTGACGCGAGTTTAACATTTTTTACCCATCCCAAAAAGTGCACAACGCCGCTGAAGAAGTTTTCACTTCAAAAATATATAATTTCCGACATTCATCTGGGCGAAGCCGCTGGCTGAAGTTAGTTCCTTTACTTGGATTGTTTGACAAACACACAAGAAGATACTAAGTGAATGTTACAAAGTCGTTGTTTTGTTAAGGATTAGAAGGAATCAATCCTTCGAGGCGCAACCTCGCAACCCTGGAAAGTCCTGAACATCTTAAAGGCTTTAGTGAATACTCATGTGGCTCAGCCCCTGCCCCTGTGGTGCTCGCAAGTCATGTTAAACGAGCAACAGAGTTTGATCTTCTAGGAAAGTTAATTGATTAACTTATATATGTGTGATGGATGACTGGCCTGTTGTTCGAGTTAGTCACTGCTAAACCGGAGGTTGCAGGTTCGATTCGCACCCAAGACAAATCTTTGTGTGATGAGCATGATCATTTGTTCTGTGTCTGGGTGTAATTTGTCTACAATATGTATGTATTTAGAAATATATATATAAGTATGTTTATCAGTTGTCTGGTTGCCATAGCACAGGCTCTGCCTAGTTTGGGATCGGATGACCGTGTGTGAGATGTCCCAAGATATAATAATTATTTTTATTATGTCACAGCCGTTTAATTGGCTGCCTTTCATTGAATGGCGCCGTTAAATCAACGGCCTAAATGACATCCAGCCAATGCGTCTAATACAATATTTAATGAACGGGCTAGCAGATGCTTAGGCCGATCATAGAATAGGGTAACCGTGACTAAAATCTATCTATGTACTTAAGTAAATAAAAATTAATCACCAAATATGTTGCTAAAACTCGAGAACGGCTGGGCCGATTTTGCTATTTTTGTTTGTTTTGTTCGCCAGATTTCAGGGAAGGTTTTAGAAATAGGTAGGTAGGGTAGGGTAGGTAGATATGTATGTAGGTAGGTAGGGTAGGGTAGGTAGGTATTGTAGGGTAGGTAACGGATGACGGGAGTTGACGGGAGCGAAGCCACGGACGGAGTCCGTATCACCTAACCACTAAGAATAAATGACAACACGATTTGTTAGTAATCGACACGATTTGTTAGTAGTGTCATTCATTCTTAGTTCGGGTTCGGAACTAATCGTAAGTCCGTAGGTGATACGGAGAAGAATACGCCCGCAACTAAACCCGAAACTACGCACTTCGGGTTAAGAGAGTAGCCCCCCAGGCACAGATGATATATTATGTATCCCGAAAGTTCGAAACCTCTTTTTTTTAGCCTGCGTATTCAACATTGCCGGCTGGTCTCTACAAACATTTAGTACTAATAAAAAAGAAATATTGTTCTGTTTTACTTTACCAACTGTGGCTTCAATATTAACTCTAATTTTACCCCTACACGTGCCGTAATCGTAGCTACCAGTAAAGACTGGGTACTTACACAGTGCCTGTAATTTCCCAGAGGACCTCAAGTTTTCCTAGAATTTCATTAAGAACTAGCTCTTGCCCTACCCGATTGAGCTGTATGAACGAAATATGGACGCAGCCAATTCCATTTTTATGACTACCCTCGTAAAACTAAGGTTAAAAGAGATATAAGCGATTAAATAGAAGCTTTTATTTTGCATAAAGACCGAGTTAATGAATAATTAACGTTTTAACGTTTTAATTTAGTTTCAATGTTTTTACCTTTTGTTGCTGGTTGCGTTCGGACATTCACTTTCAAATTTTATCGGGGTCTGTTTTCGAGTTATTTCGTAGACGAAAATAACCATGTGATAAAATATATTGTATCATACATAGGTGGGGATGTCAAAGTCAAAGTCCAAACGTTTATTTCAATTAGGCCATTAAACGGCACTATTGAACGTCATCATTTACAGTTCAGTAAAATAATAGTATTACATTAATAAAGTGACTCTACTGTCCATTCGGAAGGGTGTCTTATGGAGACGAACGGACAAGAAAATCCATAGTTACTCTTTTCAAATAAGGGTTTTACAAAATTTGGTATATATAAAAAAATAATTTAATATTATGTGAGGACGATGCACCCAAAGTATGCTACTTATAGGAAAAAAGTATTAAACTTATTCATTTTCTAAATAAATACGTAAATTTAGGTAAATGGTTAATAATGGTAATGGGTATGGTAATGGGTAATGGTGGGTTGGTGGTTGGTTTGGTTATGGTATTTTGGTGGTAGTGGTAATTTAGGTATGGTGGTGGTATTTACAAATATTGGAACCATTAATTAAAAAGTGTGTGATGTAACAGAAATATAAAAACACAAAAAAGAAACAGTTTTTTTTTTAATTTTTTAATTTAATATGGGTTTGCTCTTGACTCTAGTCTAGGTCATAGATGACAGAGACAAAGTCGACGATGGAGCGAGCTTACCCCAGTATATCTATAAAGTCTCTTCTAAAAAAAACATCGCTACCTATAGGAACCATATTATTCGCACACTTAGATCCCCTTTATGTCCCCGCTTGCGGCTTGGAAAAGGTTCATTTTTCTCAATCGATGACATGCCGAATGTTTGCTCCTACGCGAAACGAATTCCGCCTGACCTCATAAAGATGAATGGATTGTGACGCGAGGGTTTTCTTATTTCCCTATAATTTCTAGCACAAACAAACATCTTTACGTTTCAGAAGACTTCTCAATCGCCAGCGTGTTTTCTGTAACAAGAAACCGGAGAGAAATAAAAACATTTTTCTCAGAAAAAAAACACGCCTTAAAACCGAATCTGTCGTTACCAGTTATTTTGGTATTTTTTTTCGTTTGACCTTTGCCTGCGCATAAAAGCGGTTTGCTATGATATTTTCCTTATTATATCGGTTTTTCTAGTTCAAATACGACGACGGTTTGAAGTGAGAAGATGGAAGACAGATTTCTACATGAATTTTCATTTGATTGAAGCAGTGTTCATTTTCGGGTAGTCAGAAGCCAATAATTCTGACACCAATCTTTCCTAGTTACCCAGCCGGTCGCTTCTGTAAACATGTCGAAGTGAAGTGATCACGAGGTGAGCTGCCAATCCATATAAACATGATGTCACGTGATCACGAAGTTAGTTGTCATTCCATCTTGATTATATGGGTTACCCCCCCACTTGATGATCACTTCACCCAAGCCTTCACTTCGACATGTTTACAGAATCGGCCGGCATTTACGGTTGTGGAAGTCAGTTAGGCAGTCGCTCCACATATAACATTGGTACACAGCAGCTTCCCGTTAGGCTAGAAGCTGACTCCAAAGTTGGGAAAAGGCGATGCAGGCACATGGCAGTGGTGTCTTATTTGGAAGATCCATATTTTTATTTTGTCTCGCTCATCGTTCTTCAGCCTTCAAGAAACCAATCGATCACTTCGCCAGCTAAGTTTAACGTCAACTTACGGGCACACACAGTCAACATAGCCAACACAAGCATTGTAAATAACATAGTATATTGTAACCTAATTTCCCCAGAGGTGGTCAGAACGCGGACTCCATGCGTCACTTGTATTTGACATTTTGCGGGTAGGTATAGAAATTGATTGTTTTTACGCAAGAAAGGGTAAAGAAATGTGATCAAAGAAGAGCTTATAGAAATATTGCCCCAAAAAGTCAGGGTTCCGGGATTGTTCGAAAGAGGTAACCCGGTCCTAGAACGCAAGGGGCAATTGAAGAAAGACGGATAAGTTTTAGTCAGTAAGAGTCAGACACTCCCTCTCACTCCGCCTAAAGTGGACGAATCAATTGATGATCCCAAATTTAAAAAAATGGAAAGAAAAAGTACGAACGAGAATGTCTGTAAGCCCAACTCACACATCCCGCAACAACATATTTATGTTAAATATGTATAACCAATCGTATCATGCAAAGGAGGTAGACACTTAACTTCGAAAACACATCGGAAGGTTGTCAAATAAGTAAGGATAAAGAACTTGTACACTAGAACCCAATATGCTAAGCGAGGATTTTATTCATAGAACGCCAAAGACCTGTATGTAAAATACTCGTACAAGTTGCTTTGTCAAGAACATTTAAGAGCGTGTCTAAGTAAATGCTCATACGTGTGGTTTCACTGTCTCCGTATCGTAATTTGTTAATTTGTTCCGCTCTTCTAATAATAGCAATTGTGTCACTGTATTTAGCGGGCTGGCTACTTAAAAAGGGTACTGACACATTTATGTTTGCAAGAGGAGGAATGATTTTTTGTGATTTGACGGAAATGGGCATCTGATTGTAAGCTATTTGTGAACCAGGGTTGCAGAATTTGTTCGAAAGAGTCACCGCGGCCCTGGAACGCAAAGGGCTATAGAAGGAACACGGATGGGTTTTCGTCAGTAAGAATCTGACACGCTCTTCCGCTCCACCCAGAGCGGAAGAAGTCATTTGATGATTTCAAATGCTTAAAAAAAAGTTGTTTGTGAATCCACTTTTGTCGAAAGATTTTCATTATTCATTGTTCATCAGCATCATCCTGCCGTCAAGTTATTTGGTATCCGCGCAGCAATATCTTGTTCTTCCATACTTACATCTCTTTTTGCTTCTCAATAGTCACATCCTGTCCTGTCAGATAGTGCTTCATGGTTATTTTCTTATTTATTGTGACTTAAAACCAACCAGTCACGGACCAGTTTATCCAGACTAATGAATTTTAATATCAACAAGGCTGCTTATCACAGCTTCACAAGGTCAGTGTCACTCTGCTAAATAATAAATTAATAATAAAGCTCAAGGTCCCATTTACTTGTGTGTGAACTAATTCCTAAGGATATTCTTAATGAGTAACTAATGGGTAGATCTTAAAATCAATTAGGATCAAGTACTGCATTTTAGTTTTCTTTGTGAAAGTATACCTCGCTACTTATATTTATCGGAGTCTGGTTGTCGCACTTAGTCCAAATGTTGTACCACTGTGAGTGTACATCGCTACTTGCCATGATTTTCAATCCAGTGTCTCAGAGACTTGGAAGACCTATGACAGGTCGATGCAATCTCAAAGGTGGCTGTGAAATTTTCTTTTCGCTGTGCAATACGCCCTTATCCCCGCTGGAAAATTAATTCATTACTGCGCAGCGACTCGCCTTGTCTTCCAAGGCTTCATTGAGTCTGAGCCAAACTTTCGCATTTATTTTATCATACTGCTAAAAAACTAGATGAATAAGCATAATTAACAATTTTGCTAGTTTTTGAATCAGAGGTTTTGAACTTTTTATATAAAATCATGATCTATGAATCTTGTCTTTTAAGGACTGTTTTGTTTAATTCAAGATGTTGGCAATCCAAATGTGCAAGCAGTTATTATGTTTATCAAAATTAATGTTCATTAAATTTAACATTCAGAAGTAGGTCACACAGATCGTGTAGTTGTGAAGTAATTAAATTCATCTGAGGTTTTTATGTGCTTCAAATGTCAAACGTCTACGATTCCGATTGGCTGCAGGCCCATTAGATGTTAGAACGAAAAAAGTTTGGATACGAAGTTAATAACCTTCTTATTTAAAACATGGACCTTCTAATAGAGTCACTTGAAACGCCAAACATTTTGCTACAGATTTTTTAATAACCAAAGTTTTCAACAAACTGAAAAATGAGACCGAAAATGCTATTTTTCTTACTTTTCAACATAATGAGATCAAATTAAAACACCAGCCACAATCATAGGTCACTTAACAAAGTAATTTTCCTTAACTTAATTGAAAATATACGTTGCGTACTTTCTTCAGTGAATGATGAATTATGTTTAAGGGCCACGACACACAAGTAAAACCACTTAGTAAGCCGTTGCTAAGTGCGACTTAGCCAAGTTACCCATTTGCTGATTGATAGTTGGCCGCGCCCCGTGCGGTTATGTGGCCGAGACTTTACCGAGAGTGAACATACTGCAGATTTTATTATAGGTCTTGGAATAAGACACATATTTTGTTTTTGCCTCTCATAGAAATTTATCGAAAGCTTCTTTGCTGAAAATTTGCCACTTATTACCATCAAATCGTTACTATATGTATATTGACTGTTCCTAAATTACCCTTTTGAGTATTAATGTCAGCATTCTTATGTCCACATAAATACTCAAAACATTTCTCAGTCGGCCAATCGATGACCTATTTAAATTGTACTACCTTATCATTACTTAATTGTCATTAAAATATATATATTAGTGTCGCATTACTCATGCTTAAGTTCTGTCGGCTGATTTATTACTATACCCTGATAACTGCCTTAATTGAGGTCTTTATTTAGTTGAGCCGACCATGTGCAGTGCTATAGCCCCATCTTAGGGGTAACTAGTGTTCTTGATTGACAGATTTAACTATGCATTTGCAATAAAAAATATGTATTTGGTTGTAGGTGTGCTTAGCTTGAAGTTTCACATTGATATACAGAAAGGAATAAATTAGTTTATTTAAGTTGATGCACGCGATACGTCGTCAATATAAGCCTAGGTATTTGAAGTGTCATACTAGCATCCATTTGAAAAGCTTAAGATATTTCTTCGTTGACTATTTTGTATGAAAAACTGCGCTATATCTAATTGTATCAACAATAGTATAATCATCGGCTGGCTAGTTATTATTTATTTATTTAAACTTTATGTACAATAGTGGTACATGGGCGGACTTAATGCATCAAGGCATTCTCTACCAGTCAACTTTTGGGTTATAAAGACTACTGTGGTAGGTTTACAACAAATAAAAATAAGATTCAAAATTGAATTTTAACATTTCGGAAAGAATATACAGATAATATATATAATACTAATAAAATACATATATACGATAAACTAATAAATATGATATATAATAATCATACCGATTAAGAGAATTCATAGTAATCATGACGAAGAACGATTAAGAATGACAAGCTTTTAAGTAGTGTTTACGGATTTTACGCTTAAAGGAAAATTTTGACTCCGCCTTCTTGATGTCAAGGGGTAGCATATTCCAGAGTTTAATTGTAGAAATAGCGTAGGAATTAGACAAAAACCCGGTGCGGTGAGAAGGGATATGAAGAAGTAAGTTTTTAGATGCTCGAAGGTTGCATTTAGGTTACATTTTGTACGATTGTAGGTATTGTAATTTGATGATAAGCTGATACTGAATCTAAACGTTGAAAACGGTGTAAAAGAAAAAACTTCTCGGTTTCAATGATGTTTTGTTTGTCTTTACCACATTTATTTATTTATTTTGGTTAGCCACCAATTGTTGTTTAAAACCTACATGTATTCACATTGTAATCATATATCAGTTATAGAAAACAATCATTATGGTTTTTAAACATTGCAAACGCAGCTAATACTTAAGTATTTATCCATAAATTCTAGAAAAAAATCCGTCAAATCATTAAGGACTAATGGCCATAGCTAACGACGTTGAAATAGGCAGCGCTGATGTCGTATGTGATGTTTTCGCGCCATTTTAATGAATTTTCCGGTTGTATTGTCGATAAGGCTAATGCGAACCGAACGGAGAGCCATTTGGTAACATTCGACGATAAGAAAGAAAAACAAATCGATGGATCGAGGCTAATGCTTTGCTAAATTCCACGACGCGACGTTAAAAATCTTGGGTGCCATCGAGATAAAAAAGACGATCCATATTTTCAGACCCAAAAAATAGCAGACCTCGACTATTCCGACGCTAATGCAATAAAATACTTTTACGTAACCTCTTTAGGCAGAAGGGTACGTGGGCTCTCTCAAGTTTTAGGTCTTTTTATCAAAAAGTAGTTGTGGGACGGACGCACCCGCGGATCGATAGAATCTTGTCACAATATCCCCAAAGTCCTTGGCAATAACGTCGCACATAGAACATATTTCGTATTTATTTTGTTACCCGTTATTGCAATAATATGTATTATGCCAAATATGTGTCTTCCCAAGCAAGTTATTTTTCCGATACTGTGTAAAAGAAAGGGAGAAATATAGCCAAAGTTATGGTTTATTCATGCTGATTTGATAATAAAGTAAAACATAAAAATGTGGAATATATGTATACGCACATGTAAATTCTGAGATAAAATGAAGTTTCTTTATGATCCTGTCAACCTAATTTGGCATTTGTAAATTGGAATACAAGTTCTAACGAGTAATGATTTACTTCTCGGTTAAGGTTTTTTCTGTCTCAAGAGTTTAGTCACCTCTTAGATCACAATAACTATAATAGTTACAACGGTTACCGTTTATGGTACCGTTATTATGAATCATTAAGGTCGGCACTCAATGGGTTTATGCGAGCAACTTGCAACAGTTCGTGGCGAACATGTTGCGTAACACCTTTTTACACGCGTGTTGATACAAGCGTGTATTATAACTAGTCTTTAATGTCGTCATTTCGTTATGTATTGATATTATCAAAATTTTAACGCGTCATTTAAATTAATACATTCTCGCCGTGGCAGTCCGAATGATTTAATTATAAATTAGACTTTTCACGGTCATAAAACCAGTATTTAAGAATAATTTAAAGAAAAAAAATAATTTTTGGACGTGTTTTCCGTAGCATCTGGGCTATAGACTCGCCGTTTTCTGCACTCTTTATTTTTTATAAGATTGAAAAGATTCTATCTCTCAAAATTTTGATAGCGAATTGAGCCTTGACAGTTATTTAGGCTTTTATTATCAAGGCTTGTTATAAACAGCTATTGAAGATGAGATTTGACCCATTTATCATTTGTTATACGAGTCTCAAGGACGGAGTGTCCTCTGAAAATGTTCTGACAATGGTTTTAAATTAAGCCTCCGAAGTTAGCGAAAACAGCCCAACTACGATGAATAGAAAGGTTCGGCGTTAAGATTTGTTCTTATTGTGTTACAGTCAATCTATTCTGCACTTTAAACGTTGGATTTGGGGGCGTGAGTTGAAAATATACGTTGGCGTCAAGTTCAAGTTATAACATCTAAAAGACTTTAGCCTTTTTTAGTTTCTTTTTTTTTGTGGGCGTATTCTCGATATTAGTAACACATGATTACACGCAAATTGTTCTAGCTAGGCTTGTCATTTTTCGTTTTATTTTGCTTGGTTGCTTTTTCCAATTTTCTGAGTGCGTAAACGAAAATTAAAAGCAACGAAAATTATTGTGAAAAAAGACACACTTGCGTTATTTAGCTGTGATTGGTTGAATTGGTTCAATAGCCAATCTCATGACTTGACATGAGTTTAATTTGTGACAGGTCGATATTTTATTTTTCCATTAATCCAGGCGTTGTTTATTTATTTAACTTTAATTACTCACTGCAATTACAGTACGAACCAACACGTACAGAGAGTCATAATCTTATTATAAATTAGATATTTTATAAATTGAAAAGTTACACACATAAGTATTAAAATTAACAAAAAATACAGAGTAACAAATAATTTACCAATAATAAAAACAAATAATTAATTGCTGGAAATAATAAAAAATAATAATAATCAAATAATAAAAATCAAATAATAATAAATATGTCAATCATAAAATACATTTAAACAGTAAAACAATCTTTGCTCCTTTAATTTCACTAGAAATTGACCACTTAAAAAAAAACCTGATTCGTTGAGATAAGCCCCCATATTATCTAAACAAATCATATCAATCACTCTGCTATGTGCGACCTAGATTTCTGAAACCCGACTCACAGCGAAATAAAAACAAATTCTACACCCAACCAGTGCCATGCCGACCCTGGTAAAACTCCCAGATCCCACACTCATGATGAAACCAGTGTTCATTATTTAAACGTCATTATAAAATATGATTTGATTAAGTGGTGAAACGGTCGGCGGTCGGAGACCTACTTCTGATTGAATTCATTTATAAATCATGACGTTTGGACGAGCTCGCATGGCCGCCTGTCCAAAACACGTTCTGTTATTGTTGTTGGAATATGGTAAATGCTCGTAAGTATATTTAATTATATTTACTGGATTAAGAGGATACCTTTTATTTGGTTCCAAAGCTATGTCTGCTGCTTCGGCTGCGTTGATTTTGGATTTTGTCTTCCAACTTCCCATTTCACTACTTTAGAATGCTTGAAGAAATGAGTGAACCGTATGAGCGTTGAGCGAGGTGTTCTGCAGTTCGATAGTATAAGGTAGCTTAACTACCTACGTCCTTCTTCAGATTCAAGCTGTCTCCATACTTTTCTTAGTCTGACAGAGCAGCGCTGTCTAGTAGTAGAAATGTCATCATCTTCCTGTCCTTCTCCAATTGTTTCTTTAGGTGATACTAGTTGATTGTCGAAAATTATCCCAAGGGAACATATTCCCGGGATAAAAAGTATCCTATGTGTTATTTCAGACTATAATCTACCACTGTGCCAAATTTCATCAAAATCCATTCATTACTTTTTGTGTGAAAGAGTAACAAACATCCATCCATCCATCCATCCTCACAAACGTTCGCATTTATAATATTAGTAGGATTTAAAGTATACATAATTATGTGCTTCTGAGGAAGGACCTTGAGGGGTTCAACCCCTCAAGGTATGAAGAAACAACATTTCATAAAATCTGTTCAGTGGTCTTGTCTGTGAAAACGTAACAGACAGACTGCATTTGTAATGTTTGTTCGGCTGTGCGGTTCACCTCACTAGTATTACTTAATTTCGTCAGTTACTGAAACGCTGCCAGTTTCAGTTTCGACCGCTATCCATTTGAAGCTGCGGCGGAAACCGAGACCACATTTGAGATGAATTGCGTCGCGCTCTATAACAATTAACTTTACTTTTATGTTTGTACTCTCTCTCAGCGATTTAGGTTTCACTTTTTCAAGCTATATCTCTCAGAGCTCTACATTATCGTGCCGGGAGCGGCTAGAGTTGTCATATTAGCTGTCATAGGCTAAATTCATCATCATCATTGACAAAGACTAAATAAATAATATCTTGGGACAACTAACACACGGTCATCCGTTCCCAAACTAGGCAGAGCCTGTGCTATGGCAACCAGACAACTGATAAACATACTAATATATTTCTAAATACATACATATTGTAGACAAATTACACCCAGACACAGAACAAATGATCATGCTCATCACACAAAGATTTGTCCTGGGTGGGAATCGAACCCACGACCTCCGGTTTAGTAGCCAGGGTCACTAACCACTCGACCAACAGGCCAGTCTAATAAAGACGTCCACTGCTGGATATAGGCCACTCCAAAGTAACTCCACATGGACCGGTCCTATGTGTCTCGTATCCAGCGTATTCCCGCGGCTTTCGTCAAGTCATCGGTCACCGTACTGGCGTATCGGTGCTCTTTGCTATATCTCCTAATCTTTGACATTGTTTTTTCAATTAAGAGGTCATTGGCTCCTAAAACATCAGTGTCAAGTTCCCAACCAGTATTGGTCACCGCTTCATTGGCCACGTACTCTTCTGATAAAAATTCAAAGTATGCCGATAAAATATGATGTTGTTTGAATATTTAGGCAAAATGGATTAATATTTGATGTTTCTTTACCAATTTATTCAATCTTTTGACGTCATTCGTTGACAAGCCATTCTTAAGAATTTGCTGATATTATTTATTCAGTTATTTGTTTAACAGTTATGTAATCAGTTGCCATACGAATAATTATGACAGGTGATGGGACTGGGCAGTGTTTAACAAGTCAATGTTGCAAATTCTTCAGCCAGGCTTCATATCAACCCTAAAATACTTAAGAAAAACCTTTCAAGTTTAAAATTCGTCTACTAATCGTGACGTTAGGGTTATCGATTCGTCCCCTGACATTGGGTTTTTCTGTTAGGAAATTCTCAATAATTGTAATCCGATACTGGGACTGTGTCCGATAAAGTGGGCCGCCAGGGGGCGTGCCTATCACCACTTTACTGAGTGACTTACGAAGTTATATCGTCAGCAGGGTAGGGGTTCTACATAAAATTTTATTTGATAGGCAGTTTCTGCGTTAGAATTGTAGGCCTATTAATAATAACATTAGTAGAGCTCTTTGTGAAAGATTTTTTTTGGGGCAGTAAGTACTTACTATTACCATACCTCTTTCTGTCGGTAAGCGTCATTACCTTGTTCTAGTTTCACGGTGCATTTGATTCAAAGCATTTTTTTCAAACTAGCTGCCGTCCGCGGCACCGCCCGCGTGAATGTCAAAAATAATAACAAGGGAACATACTCCCGGGATAAAAACTATCTCTATACCAAATTTCATCTAAATCGGTCGTTTGCACGTGAAGAAGAAACAAACATACAAACACACACTCGCAAACTTTTGCCTTTATAATATTAGTGTGATTAAGTGTGATAAACCATTTCAAGTAGGTACTTTTGAATTGTCATGGTCGCTCAGTCAAAAACATGAAGCTATTTATAAATATTATATTATGTTCCAAAGCGTAGATCTCTTTGGAGAGACTATTAACCTGCAAAGAACTCGCTTGCAAGTTAAATTGCTTTGCGGTGCACGATCGAACAATTGTTCACATTATACCTCTGTAGCCTGCAATGTATAATAATAATCATTTTATTATCAGGCTACATAGGCCCATAGATACAATACACAAAATAATCTTAAACAATAATAAACTAATACATATTGCAAGCGAGCTGGTTGCAGGTGGAACGTGGCCTTATAGCAAGAACGAGACATTTTAGTTTTATCTCTGACTAGTGGCCCACCCGGCTGCGCCCGGATGTATGTAAAATTTTCATTCATAAGAACCTTCTCCTGACAATAACAAACACAACAAAAAAAAAAAGAATTAGCGAAATTGATCGAGCCGTTCTCGAGTTTTGCGCTTAGCAACACATTTGGCGATTAATTTTTATTTATATATAAGATAAGACTATTGAAAATGCATCTCAATGTCATACTTTTGGTAGCGCAGAGTACAATAAATGACAGGAGTGACCACTTAACACAGTGGTTCCCAACCTTTATTTGATCCGGGACCACTTTGATGTATTTGTTGTTAGCAGGGACCAGAAATCAAGACGAAAGTTAAACTGTTCTTATCTTAAAAAAAAAGCTTATATCCTAAACAATATAGATATTAAACTTGTAGCATAAAAACTACCTACTAAAGAGCATTGTTATAGAAAACACAATATTTCTGATAGAAACTTAAAATCAGTTTGCATCAATGACATTTTTGAAGTGAAAAGATTGAAATTGTTAACCTTTCGCAGAACATATTTTAGCCCTTGCGGACCACAGGTTGGGAACCACTGACTTAACACAACGAGGTGACCTTTTAGATAGGTTTTCAACTAGTCAATAAAAAATCTATGGCGTCAGGGTTCGGGTTAAACGAATACTAAAAAGAATTAAAAATATCGAAATGCAATAACAGAAGCGCAACTATTACGAGACTACTGAACTCTGTCTAATCTCCAAGATCACACGCCAGCAATATCGTTAATTGAAGACCGTGATTCCGTGAGTAATGCAGATCCCCGAAACTCACTAAATGAAGATACGCTCGTCCAGAAACGTAGCAGAAATGTTTATTTTAAACTGCGTATATATTTCAATTTGGCCGTAAATTAGTCGTTTGAAGAGTGCGCAATGACCGCGAGTGTGGTCGTAACGACGTGGTCGCGGAATCGACCACCTAAATTACGTGGTTGCATACTTATGTGAATTTAATTTATTGCTCGTAAAATTGTAAATAGTTAGGTGAGCTGGTTTAATAGTTAGGTGGTTATTATCGCTGGCGAGATAATACGTATTGGATGTTTTGAAATTAACGATTTTATCAGCCCGAACTGTCCTATTACTGGGCTAAGGCCTGACTCTTTTGACTTCTTATGGCTTGTTTGCCGAAATCCTAACTTTAATATTTATGCTAAAATGAGTTTGTTTGATTGTAACGCAAAAGCTGAACCCATTTTGATGAATTTTGGTACAGAAATAGCTAGCGATCCCGGTGACGGTTATAGACTACATTAACGCGAGCGAAGCCGCGGGAAAAAGCGGGTTAACGATTATTGTGATATTGATAATTCGGATATTGTAATTCTTGTCTATCTGGAAAAATATCAAAGTAGCGCCGGGAACAGAAAAGTTGAAAGGGAATCTTGGTATGGGCTTATAATGAGGAGGGATGAAACACACGCCTAAAAGAGTTACGAAAAAACCAGCCCAAAGAAAAAGATAATGCATTGTGTACACGAGAGAAAAGGGAAGAATGATAGTGCGACGGTTGATGGTGGAGAATGTAAGAAAAAAACGGGTTGCGCCGACACCAAGTTACATTCGCTGACAGCTAGTTACATGCGCCGACACAAAGTAACAAGCGCCGACACCAAGTTACATTCGCTGACAGCTAGTTACATGCGCCGACACAAAGTAACAAGCGCCGACACCAAGTTACATTCGCTGACAGCTAGTTACATGCGCCGACACAAAGTAACAAGCGCCGACACCAAGTTACATTCGCTGACAGCTAGTTACATGCGCCGACACAAAGTAACAAGCGCCGACACCAAGTTACATTCGCTGACAGCTAGTTACATGCGCCGACACAAAGTAACAAGCGCCGACACCAAGTTACATTCGCTGACAGCTAGTTACATGCGCCGACACAAAGTAACAAGCGCCGACACCAAGTTACATTCGCTGACAGCTAGTTACATGCGCCGACACAAAGTAACAAGCGCCGACACCAAGTTACATTCGCTGACAGCTAGTTACATGCGCCGACACAAAGTAACAAGCGCCGACACCAAGTTACATTCGCTGACAGCTAGTTACATGCGCCGACACAAAGTAACAAGCGCCGACACCAAGTTACATTCGCTGACAGCTAGTTACATGCGCCGACACAAAGTAACAAGCGCCGACACCAAGTTACATTCGCTGACAGCTAGTTTCATGCGCCGACACAAAGTTACATGCGCCAAGGGCAAGAAGATTTTGATATAATTATTATAATTTTCACCAAATTGGTACTTATTTCATACACAATACTAAATGGGTAGTAACAAAGCAGTAATGTTTATTTACCTCATTGGATACAAATATTCCAATTCAGAGATTGTCCATTATTAGGTAAATATTTATTTGCGTATTCCAAAGTAGTTAGTCATTTCTGTCTGCCGGGTGACGTATTTACAAATGGTGAACATACCTACGTGTACTGTGTTATCCTAAACAATATTAAACTTATTTACCTACCTCAAATATTTTGTAAATTTAAGTTAATTGCCTAATATAAAATTAATAACAAGAAACTGCAAGATAATAGCAATTTACGTTTATCGATAGGTTTGAAATGTAAACAGTAGCTTAAAAATAACCGATTCACAGAATTATATCAGTGGCTCCTATAGGTTTTTTCAAGATACATTTTGTGTACGTAAAAACTATCGTAAATTTATTTTTTTCCTTGAAGCTTCTTTGAACTATGAAGCCTAATTTTATCAAGTCTGTGATTCCTAAAGGGCCAATTTCGACGCATTCAAAAAATTAAAAAATCAACATGCGTTCAGGAGCTGTCACTGTCTGTGTCAACTGTCAATATTTCTAAACACGTTTGATCACAATCACACCTGATGGAAAGCTGAATGATGTGGTCGACAATGCTACACTTGCCTTAGAGTAACCAATCACTCTTGGCTTGACTCCCAGATTGTAGCCATCAGGAAGCAGACTCCACTCCTGAGCTACGCACTATGAAAGTATTCTCAAAACGTTTTGTGCGTATGAGTGGGATGTAGTCCATGTACCGTTGGCGCATCATGAATTTGGTCTTAATATCCTGTTGAATCTCAAGTTACCTGTTGTATTTGCTTGTCGGAAATAATTATAACCAATCAAATCATCTTCATATTCATGCTCCCCTTGTTACTTGGGGTCGACCCAAATCATTTTCAACTTCTATTCTGTTCAATTAAACAATTCAAATAATTAATAAAACGCCAATCGGTCGTTTTCTACGGAGAACAACCAAAATGAAACTCCGCGGTAACACTTTAAAAAAATTTTTTTACGTTGTTTCCATATTATACAGTATTAATTGATATCAACCAATCAAATCGGAGGAGCTCGTGACTAAATAATAACAGCCGCACTGGTCGATCTTCGAGGTCAACGCTTGCCGAGGTCGGTCTGTGGATGGGTTACCGTCTTAACATACCGAGACTCCTCCGTGCCTCGTAAAGCACGTTAAGCCGTTGGTCCCGGCTGTCAATTGTAGATCTTTGGCACTCGTTACGGAAACAATCTGACACCAGTCTTGCCAAGGAGTACCTTGTTACCCAGTCAAATCGCATTGCAAGAGAAACCAGTAGCAAGTCTAGACCTAGTTCTCTACTTATAGGATTGTATAACCCATAATCTTTATGTCACATCAAAAACTTAGTATTGCGACATGAGTATGCTCATTTTATTATTAGAAAAAAAGTCATTAGTGCTGCAGCGTACCGCTCCCGACGTAGATAAAGATCTGAGATTAATTAAAACACCTTTTTATATACATTGCGACAGTTATCTACCTGATAAAACTGGTATTACCTAGAGAAAGTCAAATGTGTTTGTCCGAACTCACATTTCCGAGTTGTCTTTAATCATATTTTAAATTGTTATGCTGTTAATTGATAATTCGTTGCTAATCTTTTTAAAATTAGAGTGAACAGGCTTCTTCTGGGTAAGCTCGCTCCATCGTCGACATTGTCTCTGTCATCTATGACCTAGACTAGAGCCAAGAGCAAACTCACTTCAAAAAAAATATAAAAAATTGATTATTTTTCTATTAGTTTGTTTAGTTAAATGTATGTCCAGTCCAGTAGTTTTCGTAAATTCATTACGACTTCTGTTTACACCTAGAAATGACGCCTTATCTTTAGCTATGTCACATTTTGGAGAAACTATGAAATCATCAACATTATCGATCACAAGTTCCGATAAAAAATCTTCTGGATAGTGTTACAGCGTTTTATCATGAAACTAGAGAGGCTCTTGGCGCCAAATTAGACGGTTCACGACCGAATAGGAGAAATGTTACATACATTTTTGACAAAGCATTCCTCAATGAAGAAAATGTCGTGAGAAAAGTTCTGAGTGTGAATGTCGATGACTATTGAATTACATTTTTTATCATTATTATTATTTTCTGAACGACGATATCACTACAGCCACTGACACTTATTTTAACGACGGGTACGTAAAGACTTGGAAACAAACAGACATAAATCATTCTAAACATTCATCATTGAACTGTTCAAGGTCTCCAATGGAGATAATAAGGCTTTTATTAACTGTACTAGTTGCCGGCCGCGGCTCCGCCCGCGTGATTGTCGAAAATTATCCCAAGGGAATATACTCCCGGGATAAAAACTATCTCTATAGGTACCAAATTGCGCGTGAAGAAGTAACAAACTTACACACACACACACACTCACAAACTTTCGCCTTTATAATATTAGTGTGATAGTGTGATGTGATAAGTCACCTAAATTGTTTTTTTTTTCGTTGTTTTTTTTTTGTGGACGGGTAATCACCAAATTACTTCTCCGGGAGGCGGGATTCTTACAGAGTAAAACCCATCCGTGTTCCTTCAAATGCTTTTTGCGTTCCATGGTCGCGGTAACTCTTTCGAACAATTCCGGAACCCTGGCAGTATGCGATATGCTTGGCATAAATAAACTCCTTTTTTTAATTTCTTTCTTTTTTATTGTAACAATACTTAGTACGTTTTCTCTTTGTTTCAGGAGGTTCCGATAGCAATAAGGGCAAAAGCAAGAAGTGGCGGAAAATCCTCCAGTTTCCACACATATCACAATGTTTAGATATAAAAACAAAAATAGGTAAGTCCATAGTCTGTAGTTGATTATTATCTTGACGTAATGTTTCGTGCTAAGATATAATTGCAAAGATTGTGGTGGTCGTGCGAATTAGGCCTAATCATTCATGATACGTCGATCGTTGCTTCGGCATTTTTGAAATGAAAAGATGCAAGGACTGAAATTTTTTGTGTCGAAATGTATATGTCACCGGATGTAAACTCCCGATAAATTGTCCAATGGACATTTGGAATACTTTTTTACGCATCAAAATTTGATAGTCTATAATATCTCGAAGTTATTCCGAGAAATTGTGGACTGAGATAAAATGGCGACCAATCAGAGCACAAGTCTACACTGACACTCCTTGTCACACTTACAAACAACATATCCGCGAAATGACCGCTCACTGATGCTAAAAGTCTCGCCTGCGCGCTTACTCTGAAGCGCTCAACCGAATCAAAATGCCATAAATCCCTGAATTCATATCCCGATGAACTATTGTGGTAACCCCATTCATCCGGCACCAGTTGCGTGGGCTGATAAGCGGCTTAAACATTTCTATGTCTTCCCAACTCTGTGAGGAGTTTACGGGGACCCATTGTCTAGGATACAATTGGGGTGCTTGTCAGTGGAACGAGTGTTGTGCGACGGGAGTGGGATTATCGCTGCTTGAGTTACCAAAGTCTGTAGTTTAACTGCAATGCTCGGAGAAAGGACACCTGGGGCCCCACTATGAAGTCTTAAAACGATCATGATTCCGCTCTAAGACAGAGACGAGCTATACATAGCGAATAGCACTATCCCGTTTACATCATCGGAATTGGATGGCAGTAGAACCTCATAGAAGGGTTGCTGTGACGATTGTTGTACCTGATTCAAATGCGATTGTAGGATGCTTAGCTACCACAAGTTACCCACTTAACCCTGAATGATGAAAGCCTGTCCAACTTCATCTGTTATCAAATCTTGTGTTAGCTATTTAATTATAGAATGCTTTTTATTATTTCTGTCGACGACTGACTTCAGCTTACACGATGTTTATGACCTATAAGTAGATAACTTATTAGGTTCAGATAAAGCAACTTTCTATCAGTCATAAGTTCAAAAGGACCTTGTGATATCATACATTTTGAGCTACCGGACAGTAGTTGTCCCTCTTGTCTCGTCCGCCCTCTTGACGAGGGTGATCACATATGTTCCGCTCGCATAATGTCATCTCTAGCTTACTCCTCATTTCTGTATTTCTTGTTTCTTGTAAACTACGTTCTTACAATAACTGCAACAACACTTAGGAACAATTTTGAGGGTTCAATACCTCAAAAGGTAAAAAAAGGAACGCTTATAAGATCACTCTCTTGTCCGTCAGTCTGTCCGTGTGTCACCACCGATTTTCTCAGGAACGGGTGGACTCAGCAAGTTGAAATTTATACCAGATACTGAGGTCTATAGGGGACTATAGACCTCAGTATCTGGTATAAATTAAATGTAGGTAATAGGGATATTAGGTGTAAAAAAATCATAAGATTAGGGCAAATTTAGATTTTCGCGAAAACTTGTAAGTACTAAAATGTACCTTAATTATCAACTTTTTTTATTTTTCGGATTTTTTCCTTTACTTGTGCTGTAAAACCTTGCTTTTAACCAAAATTGAAAATACTAGGTCAACCGGAAATACCCTATAGGTTTTGGGTTTAGTTCCCGTTGACCTAGAATCACGAAATTTGGCCCCCATACAAGAAACATGTTTTTTTCGGCTTATGGTTCTTTCGACGGAACCTTTCGTGTGCAAGTCCAACTTGCACTTGGTCTTTTTTTTTGTTTCATGCAGACATCCTCAAAAAAACTACTTAAATCAGAATCGACTTCAGCAGTTCCTTTGTAACGAGTTGTTTAGCAGATCCCATGTTTTTCTTTTGTTACGTTGATAAGTCAACAAGGTCATAAATATCTGTTATGGTAGTCAGGCAAACACTTGAGTTTTATAGAGCCTACTGTCATTTATAGCTTCACTGCTCCGACGAGAAAATTATTCGCAAGAAACGTTTGATTCGTTTCTGAAGATTGATTGGTTTCCGATATCGGATTGTTTTTTATGAGGGGCCTGGATAACCTGGGCTTTGTTTATTGACCTTGAGTTTATTTGGTGCTGGCTGAAACTGAAAACGAATGTTATTTTCCTTTTGACGACTTCGTTTATGCTTAAAACCTTCGGTACGAAATCACGATGCCAATGTAGATATTTGTCCATGCATTGAGATTGGGAGTAACATTTCTGTTAATATTATAAATACTCCATATTACAGCATGCAAACTTTTTACAAAAAGATATAACATTCGTTATTTAATATCGACTTTCGAAGTTATTTATTTTAGTTTTTTACTTGTGGTGGGGTCCCCACAGCTAAACCAAAATAGTGATTAAGTTCTGTAGTATTACCTGGAGGATATTACCATAAAAATCATGAGCTCCAGGGCTCCAGAGGATTTCCGTTGGCCATCTGTGGCCTTCTTCATCAGGTTCACTTCATGAAATTATACTTTCTGAATGCAAATGCTGAATTGAAGTTGTATACTTTTTATTTTTGGATGGAACGTCATCAAATGAGTCTTCCCGCTCTGGGACTAAAAACCCACCCGTGTTCCTCCAAATGCCCTTTGCGTTCCAGGGCCGTGGTAACTCTTTCGAACAATTCGACAACCCTGGACCTATCTGATACTTTGAAGGCGATTTAGGTCAAGCCAAGTCCCACTGCAGGGATAAATACATATGCATGCAACGAGGAAATTGAGCATAAGTCCACGTGTATCCAATAGGTAAGTATACACCAGGGCTTCCCCCACCTCTAACATTATCCTGCCGGCAAAAAGCGTTTTATATATTTAGTTAGCCACCACAAATCTATATTTAATGATTTACATACACGTTCAACAATGCATCGCAGATAGGAAGTTCTTACGTCAATACATAATGTTGTTACCTAACTCGAATTAGTTTTAATAGGTTTGGGAGTGTCTCTGTACCTACACCTTTTATAAGAGGTACAGTTTGTAAGTTAGAATATAAGAGGGCATATCACTGATTGGAGGGTACACTATCGCCGAATATCATAGGCAATTGGTGGCCTGGAAAATTTGAAGATTTTTGTGGGTTACACCACTTAAACACAAGTTTATTGAAAACAGAATTCAAGCGTTAGATGAGGATGAGACCACCCGGTCGATTCCGTAAACATGTCGAAGTGAAGGCTTGGGTGAAGTGATTACGAGGTGAGCTGCCAATCCATATAATCAAGATTGTCACGTGATCACGAAGTGAGCTGTCATTCCATCTGGATCACTTCACCCAAGCCTTCACTTCGACAAGTTTACGGAATCGACCGGCAGTATTTTACGATTTTGAGCTAAATTCGATTAAAACAGATCGTGACTTTAGTCCTGATTTCACTTTCAGATTTAATTATCCCTTGTTTAAAGATGAGGTTTTTAATCTGTTAGGTACAGAATTTCGATATTGTTTCTTGAAATATTCGAAGGTAATTTGGATATATCCAGGGATCTATCTAGGGAAATATATCCAGTTAAAAACAAAGTTGCTCGCAGATAAGTGTTGGTTTGGTACACCTTCGAAACGAAAATCTTTATCCGGATATTTAATAAGATCTTCGAACGTCGAACGACAATAACTTCGAAGTTAGAAGTCTAATAATCAGACAGCAGGCTTGCCAAGGGGTCTGTCAATAAATCAGATAGCAGGCTTGCCACGGGGTCTGTCAAGAAATCAGACAGCAGGCTTGCCACGGGGTCTGTCAAGAAATCAGACGGCAGGCTTGCCAAGGGGTCTGTCAAGAAATCAGACAGCAGGCTTGCCAAGGGGTCTGTCAATAAATCAGACAGCAGGCTTGCCACGGGGTCTGTCAAGAAATCAGACAGCAGGCTTGCCAAGGGGTCTGTCAATAAATCAGACAGCAGGCTTGCCAAGGGGTCTGTCAAGAAATCAGACAGCAGGCTTGCCAAGGGGTCTGTCAAGAAATCAGACAGCAGGCTTGCCAAGGGGTCTGTCAAGAAATCAGACAGCAGGCTTGCCAAGGGGTCTGTCAAGAAATCAGACAGCAGGCTTGCCAAGGGGTCTGTCAAGAAATCAGACAGCAGGCTTGCCAAGGGGTCTGTCAAGAAATCAGACAGCAGGCTTGCCAAGGGGTCTGTCAAGAAATCAGACAGCAGGCTTGCCAAGGGGTCTGTCAAGAAATCAGACAGCAGGCTTGCCAAGGGGTCTGTCAAGAAATCAGACAGCAGGCTTGCCAAGGGGTCTGTCAAGAAATCAGACAGCAGGCTTGCCAAGGGGTCTGTCAAGAAATCAGACAGCAGGCTTGCCAAGGGGTCTGTCAAGAAATCAGACAGCAGGCTTGCCAAGGGGTCTGTCAAGAAATCAGACAGCAGGCTTGCCAAGGGGTCTGTCAATAAATCAGACAGCAGGCTTGCCACGGGGTCTGTCAAGAAATCAGACAGCAGGCTTGCCAAGGGGTCTGTCAAGAAATCAGACAGCAGGCTTGCCAAGGGGTCTGTCAATAAATCAGACAGCAGGCTTGCCACGGGGTCTGTCAAGAAATCAGACAGCAGGCTTGCCAAGGGGTCTGTCAAGAAATCAGACAGCAGGCTTGCCAAGGGGTCTGTCAATAAATCAGACAGCAGGCTTGCCAAGGGGCTGTCAAGAAATCAGACAGCAGGCTTGCCAAGGGGTCTGTCAATAAATCAGACTGCAGGCTTGCCAAGGGGTATCGTGTTAACACTTACGGTTACTGTTATAAGCATGTTGTAGTGTCCATCCTTCAGATATTATCTCTTTATTCCCGGTGTTACTCACAGACCTTTCCAGTTTCGATAAAGTCCAGATTTCAGTACCAATCAAGGTTTCAAGACCGCTATAAATTCGATTTGGTCTACGATTGGATTTTAACTTCGTTCACGAAATGAAGACGAAGTATCAATTCCAGTTGGCTGCAATTAAAATGTAATCAAGTTTGGTCGGGATTTGGTACCGTATTTCATTTCGCCATTGTACTCTAATTTCCGTTTTATTGATTGTTCCGTTCGTTAAGTTCCAACTTTGGGGAGGAAATTCTATTGAAGTCTATTCAATCTTGATCAAGTTTTGTTTTTGGGCGTCAATTGTTGAACTGAGCCTAGTCATGCTCCTTTTTGTGAGTTTGTACAAATCTTTGACATTTCTTTCTCCTCGCGTCGTATTCCTCATTACTGAGGATCGTGATTCCCCAAAACTGAAGTCATTCGACGAATGAATTATGTCTCCAGAGACGCCTAAATGTTCCTTACTTTTCTGCCAAGCCATAATAGTGTTAGCGGGGTTTTGGCCTTCTAATAAAAGCAGTTTATATTCCACAGAAGATTCTTAACTACAGACCGATGACTCGGTACGTCTCCAACCTCTACTATCTATTCCCTTTGATCTGGATCCTAAGTCACAGCCATTGAGTTTAAAAACTTACCGCCTATTTTTTTTTTTTTTTTCTAACGGTTTGTGAATATTTTGTGGATGTCCTCCGCCCTGGGGCGGACGGTGTCTGTCAGACTCCTACTGATTAACACCACTCGTGTTCCCTCGCACATGGCACCGGGGGCTACGGGAGCACGTGTGCAATCTTTAATGCAGCCCTCGATACTGCCAATATCTGTTTAACCGTTTTAATAGGTTTTCTACTGATTCGCTATATGCTACCTCTAAGCTGCTCTCCGTCAGAAAACTATATATACTTCACATGGTGCTAAGACATCATAAAAAATTACCTTTTCACCAGGCCAAACACAAAAAAAGACGGTGTGATCTGGTAGCCCCTACATACGCATCACGTTCAATTTTTGCTAGCCGCCAAAATGTAGCCCAAGCGCCACGCGTTTATAACAAACTTAATCGCATCCTCAATATTTACCCTATGAAGCTGTATGAGTGTAAGAGGACCTTGACTGAATGGCTCTTCACACTTAAGTACGATGGCGTGGAGGATATTTTGGTTACTCTAGGTTGAACTTCGAACATACACACAGACACTAAATAAATTAGTTGGTATGTATGAGACCCATTCACATGCATATGCACACACACACACACTCACCCACACACACATCCTCACACACTCACTCGCTCACTCACTCACACACACACACTCACCCTCACACACACACACACACCCTCTCACCCTCTCACACACACACACACACACACACACACACACACCCTCACATAAACTCGCCATAAACACACACTTACACGCACCACACTCTTTATTACACTATACTTTTCTTTTCTTTATTGATTCTTATATAAAATGTGTAACTTTTAACGATCTGTAAATCGAGGGAGAGCGAGGCTTTTCCCAACACAAGTATCTTCGGATTACTTCCTGGGAAGCCCCGGCAACTTAATTGTAAAGATTTTAAGTTAATAAACACATTTTTTTTTTTTTTTTTTTTTTTTTTTTTTTTTTTTTTTTTTTTTTTTTTTTTTTTTTTTTTTTTTTTTTTTTTTTTTTTTTTTTTTTTTTTTTTTTTTTTTTTTTTTTTTTTTTTTTTTTTTTTTTTTTTTTTTTTTTTTTTTTTTTTTTTTTTTTTTTTTTTTTTTTTTTTTTTTTTTTTTTTTTTTTTTTTTTTTTTTTTTTTTTTTTTTTTTTTTTTTTTTTTTTTTTTTTTTTTTTTTTTTTTTTTTTTTTTTTTTTTTTTTTTTTTTTTTTTTTTTTTTTTTTTTTTTTTTTTTTTTTTTTTTTTTTTTTTTTTTTTTTTTTTTTTTTTTTTTTTTTTTTTTTTTTTTTTTTTTTTTTTTTTTTTTTTTTTTTTTTTTTTTTTTTTTTTTTTTTTTTTTTTTTTTTTTTTTTTTTTTTTTTTTTTTTTTTTTTTTTTTTTTTTTTTTTTTTTTTTTTTTTTTTTTTTTTTTTTTTTTTTTTTTTTTTTTTTTTTTTTTTTTTTTTTTTTTTTTTTTTTTTTTTTTAATGAAAACGTTGAAGACCGTATCAACTGCTGAACTAAGCCCGATAAAAAGGAGACTTTACCGCGCTTAGCAAGCTGGCAATTCTGGCACCCGTACAGCGTCGTTCAGTCCTTTGACGTTTAACGCTATTGGAAGATCAATGGATATTATTCATTGTCAAAAGGAGGTCCAGTATTCGTTATCATAAATTATGTAGATCACACAAAAGTCGTACATTAATGGATTTTTATGCTTTGGGCACAATTTTGAGAGGAATTTTTGTTGTTAACTGAGATTTTACACGTCTTATGTGATTTTTCATCTGATTTTTATAGGCTGGCTCCCTATTACATGAGGTTTTTTGAGAAATGTGGATGGGTGGGTACTACATCTACTTATTTTTTGTTTATTGGGAAGTCATCAAATGATTTCTCCTGCTCTGAAGGAGCGGGAGGGAGTGTCAGGCTCTTACTGGCTAAAGCCTACCGTGTTCCTTCAAATGCCCTTTACGTTCCAGGGTCGCGGTTACTCTTTCGATCAAAAGGGTATTTGACTCGTATGATAAATCTTAATGAACTTATTTGATAGATGATATTAAAACATTACGATTTGTGAAAAAATAAATTAAATGGTTGAAAAAAAGAGAAGTTATACACTTTTGAAGTTAGTTTTCTATCCTTGTCACACAAAATGTAATTTTGTACTGGATCGCTTCAATTCAGTATGGCGGGACTTGTGAGTGACATCACACGCAATTAGTTCTGTCTCTGTTTATTACAGATTTTAAAGGCTGGCAACACCGCCATTACCAATGTCAATATTTTAAACTACGTTTTGTCTACTCTCAAGGTTTTGAAAAAAAAAATCCGTTCAAATATTCCTCAACTCTGCATTATGACGACGCCTAACTCTCTTTCCGACGAGATTGTCGCACATACATCTACCTAACTGTCCGAGGAACAAAGACGTGATTTTATGTTTCTGGTGTGATTTTTTGTTTACGAAACTATAACAAGAACTTGACTAATACCATGCTGGGTGACGCGCCCATGTGTTAACGTGAAATGACTCTAAAGACGGGACTTTACAGCTTCTAAGAACTTTTACGAGCTAAAACTAGATCACGTATGTCCAAGTGTAAGTTATAGACACCACATAAAGAAGATAACATTAAATTGAGCATCAGATGTTTCAACTTTAAAGCTCGTAAAAGTACCCCGTTAATAGTGCTTTTCGATAATTTATAGAAAGACAGTCCAAAAGTTGTCTTAAGAGCACAGTTGACAATCGAGGATTCTAGACAAGGTCGGCAGCTGCATTGTCGAACATAAATACATAAAGTCACGTCTTTTCCCCATGGGGGTAGACAGAAACTACAGAACGCCACCTGCCGAGGTCCTCGAAACGCTGCCACCAGCCATGCCAATTATTTTTTTCGCTAAACTTTGTGCGTAGATTTACTACCTATAAACCTACCTATAGATACCTATAGCGTTATATAGGTACAGAGAGTAAAGCCCCCAAACGTCCATTTTGAAGGGAGGATCCTCCGACCAGACGGTTATTGTGTCTGTTGGGCAACTGGCCGATAGTTGATATTCGGACTGTTGTATATGTTCAAATCGCACGGAGAACTTTGCTTGCGTGATGTAGGATTTCGTTGCGGTAGTTCGCAGCTGGCGGGATAGATGGCGTGGCAGGTCTTTTTATTGCAATGTAGATTTTGCTACGTTGGTTTTTGTGGCGACAGTTATGCTGCTACAGCTTCACTAGAGTGTGAGAAAGTTTATATTTAGCAATAGTTGTTGCTTCAAGGACCTTTTGATACTAAAGTATTTTGTTGACTGATATGTACATTAATATTATATGTACCTACAATTCAAAAGATATTTGCTGGCCTGGAAAAATACATGACCTGCTTAGAGCAGTGACAATATGAAGCGATACAGAAAATTAGTTTAGTAAAGCTACGCACTGAACGGGCAACGCGTAGACAGGCTTCGTTAGACCGTGCATACGAAGCAATGATCTGGAAACTAGGAAGTGGAGCACGATTCACGTCTAGCAAAAAAACTTAGAATATAATGAAACTTTTCATCCCTGAAGCTGAGACACGAAACCAGCAGATAAAAAAGAAGCGCTTACTGGTTTTTTCTCACAGCCCTGCTTATTTATTTAATACATTTGGACAGTCGCAGCTCTGCTTCCGTTGCTTAGCCCACAGGAACCGTACATTTTTTTCCGGGATCAAAAGTAGCTCTCGTCGATAGTAAAGCTTTTATTACTGTGAAAAATTTTCTGCTTAAACCAATGCTACCGCCATGTTATCTCTTCGCCACTGTTGGTTGATTGGTAAAGAATGCCTAAGGCATGAAATCCGCCATTGTACATTTTGTGCAGTAATAAATAAAAGAAATAAATTTTCGTAATAGTATCAGTATTTTCAGAGACTTTATACAGAGTATTCCAGAAGTGCGTGGTCAGGGATTTAGGATTTGTTTTATGTAGATGCTATAGAGTAAAGAAATAATTTCAAAATAAAAAAATATTGACGTTTCACGTCAGCTGAGATTTAAAAAAAAAAAAACTAATTGTTTAGCAGATATATCACACCACCCTTAAATATGACGACGCAATTTTAAAACACCCTGTAAACATTAAAAAAATAAAGACAATAATAGTAATTTAGATTAGCGTCGACAACTGCGACGCGACGCACAAAAAACAGTTTTTGAGATAGTAAGCCAAAGTAGTCGAAAATCTTCGAAACAATTTTCCAAGCTCTGAATAAAAAGCTGAGTACAAAGTTCCAATTCAATTCTACAATTGGAATTGTGCCCAGTAAATGGCGATAGAGGGTGATTCCGATTGTACTGTAACGTCTAGAGCGACTTTGCCTAAAGTACATTTAGCGTTGGTCAAAATTGGAGTGCTGATAGGCATTAAGACTGCGACTAAGCTTTAACTTGCTGTGATTGTTTTTCGCTAAGTCCAGTCATCAGTATCTTGCTATCTCATTTTTTGCTAGCTTATGGCCAAAGGTCTCCCTCCATTCCTTCCACCATTCGCGAGCCCGCGCTCTTGGCCTTTAGTATCCTAATTTATTAGTTCATTATTTCTCCATGAGTCATCTCTCTTTGCTCTTCAAAAGTCCAAGAAAAAGAAATGAAAATCGTTCCGTGAAAAAGTAAAAAATCGTAATAGAATCAGTCTACGTGCTCAACAATTAGAACCCTGGTTTTAAATCGTAGCGCAATACATTCCTGCCTTTCCCTCAAGGAATCCAAAGTAATGTCTAACAATAAAACTTCAATAGGCAATAACACGAAACACGTGTATTCCAAGGAATTCTTCTGTATTAAATTTCTATTACCAGACATTCCTCAAAGGCGGGGTCCAAAGTATTTTTCATTTATCTCGCTTCATACTTTCTCTTTCGCTCACATAAAATTTGATAAAGACAGGCTGTGTGAGTTCCTATTCAGTTTTAGCGACTTCCTAAGTGATAGAGTTCAAGATTTTTGGACTGTTTATCATTGTTGACCTCAAGAATGTTATCCTAAGGTTTTGCTTCCACACTTGAAGATAATTTAGGTCTTTGTTCGGCTTAAGCGTCCCTCAACCATCCTGAAAGTATTCTAAAAAGCTTTCTGAACCTTTTATCTTACCAAGAAAGGCAATTTCCGTGTGGCCGACCTATGTTGAACTGTCAATTTTTCATAAAATGCCAACCAAGGTCGCACAAGTTCCTTAAACTTGAGCGGAACATTTATTTTCTCAGTGGGTATTGAAGGAAAAAAGATGTTATTGCTATGTTGCTCACGTTCAATGCCAAAGTACGCGGACTTGAGAATCGACCTGATATTGAGTCTAGGGTTACAGTTTATTATTTGTTTTTCTGCCTGAGGTGCCTACTGAGGTTTCAAAGACTCTAGATTTGGGTATTAGAAGTTTAGTTATTGTAATTACTGAATTATTCTGATTTGGTCTTTGAACTTTCCAAGATCAAATGTTGATTGGGTGGATACTTTACCTTGGATACTTTCTGTCAATTTTCAATATTATATTTCTTTTTCTATTATGTTTTTTAACATTTTACGAGATGCTTGAATCACGGAGGTTGGTACAAAAGATACTATGCAAGGATTGACAAATGATTAAAATGTCTAAAGTTTTTTTTTCGGAGCTGCAACCTCTTTAACAAATATCGGTCTCTTCTGGTTTTTGTATCGAGAACTTTAGAATGTCCCAAGTTAGACTTTGAAGAAAATATCAGACTCTAACCACTTTAAAGAAGACTTAAAATCCATCAAAATAAGTCAACTGCACTCTCACAGTCTACTGTAACATTTTGGCAAGCAGGACGATGCTTCTCATTCACTTAGCAAATTGACATAATACAATCATAACACTCTTAAAAATATCCGTCATTCCTGATTTGGCATGTGATTTAAAGTTATTTCATATGATTGTTTACTACACAAATATGTACTTGTATCTTTATAAATATAGGTACGCCATATTGACCCCATTGTCCGCCTTATCCAAGTACATCAGCCCCCGGTGCACTCATTGTAACCAATTGAACGTTTCATATTAATTAATAATGGTTTCATCAATTAATTAACAGTAAGGTTAATTAAGGTTTATCTTTGTTCAATTTCAGCGATCCCTTTGTCGTTTTCATCACTTTCTCCCATAGATAGGAGACTGGTTTCCCAGCAACTGGGAACTTTATTTTCTGTTTAGTGCTGCTTAATTTAGTTTGGTTTCTAGCCCTTTTGATTTGTCTTAAACGTTGTCTTTTTCACTTACTTCTTCAAACGAAAGCTGCGTGTAGATCTCCATTGTACGCCATGTTTCCAGTCTTCTCTAAGTCTGTGTAACGCCCAGCAAATAACGTCTCCTCTATATCTTTCATGGGTTACGATATACAGGGGACTCAACTAAGGGATTATCTTCATATTTCCAATAAACCGAATACTGTGATCCGATCCCAACCATTCTGTCATGTATATTGTATAGTAGACCTAGACACATCGTTGTCATGGCAATATATCTAGTTGCTGGATTTAAACCGATATCTTTGTCGGCTATCAGTTTCATTATCACCTCTGTATATAATATAGCAGTCTGGGTCCAACTTAAGTGTAAGTAAATGAAAAACAATTTACCTCTATTTATATAGAATTAATATCAATAGAGTAAAGACGTTATACTAACCATTGAAATAAAAAAATACGGCGACAGTGAATGAAATAAAACTACACTGATAGACAATACATTGCAAGTTATTCTACACAAGCCTCAACATAGTCTGTACGATACATTTATACAAGCATGCCTTTGACGTACTCGGTTGTTTAAAAAAGAAATATAAAACAACAATTAAAGCTGTCCCATGTGAATACTTCCAACATACGTAGAGAAGGGCGGCCATGTTTATAAAATTATGAATAAGGGCGCGTTTATATGAGACAAACATGTTATACGAACGCAACGCGATGATCGCGCGGCAATCGCACTGCGATAGACCACGTTGTTACAACATAATACGCAGTAAGTATTTCTTTGCAACAGGGTGGAATCATACGTGGTGCAGTCTTTGTGGCGACCGATGGCCGTGATGATGACATGATCCGAGAAATTTGAATGTTGTTATCCAGTAAATAGAATCCACATTTGACATTTACATGTCGTGAAGCGCGGCGACCGCGTCAACACCACGCAGCGGCCGCACGACAATTTTCGCACAGTCTAACCCAGGCTTTAGTTTTAGACTTGGTAATGGCCAGTCATTTCTATAACCATAGCTAAATTCCGGATGATATTTTTGATCATGTGGACAGGATGAGTGGTGGTAGTCTATATAGAGTGATTAATGGCGATTAATGCTAAGAATTTATTGCTCGGATGTCGGAAATGCCGGGAGGGGACACCGTAAAAGGTCAAATGCTGACCTTATTGGTGAGAGTCCTTTGAAAAGGTCTGGATCGTCGTACATATGTCCTTCCAAATGGCTCCAGCGCCCTTAGAAAGATTTTTGAATGGAGTGGTGTAAAATTTGTAGACGAAGTAAAATGGATTAGTACAGGCTACATAAGACTGGAACCGAAGACATATAGTTCTCAATTAATCGATTTTTCTCTACATAATCGGAAGTAGCCAAATTTGTAATTGAAAATAAATATCCAATGATTCGGCGAACCAGACATTACCGTCCTTATATTTTATTATTACACTTGGATTGTTCTTTTCTTACCGAATGAACGAAGTATAAAGGTAATAAAGACGAAGGATTTATGGACACAAGTTTTTATTGTTTTGCCCCTTCCTAGACTGTTATTTTCTCCCCCTAGAATAAAGCTGGCTAGTCTAGCTACTTCCGTATTCTGGTTCGATATCCATGCACTATTTTTAGGTTCGGTACCATCGACAAACTTTCATCGATTTAATACCTTAATGCTTTAATAAACGCTGTTTGAACAGCAATTTAAGCACGCAAGGACCATGGCTCTAATTCTGATAGGTTACGAAAGCGGGCAGCAGAACGCTTGAACACTTATTTTGTAAACGAAGTGTGTTGAGTGGCAAACGGGCCTCTATTCCGCTCTTTCCCGTTTCCGCACTCGACGCTAAACGAGACTTGTAAAGCCAGTGTCTGGAGAGCGGTGCCGATTTAACTGACAGGCGTTAAGGGCGGTCTTCTGCATCGTGACCAGAATTAACGCCACAATTTCCAGTATTGAACACTGAAGTCAACAACAGAAACATTTATCAAAAGCCCTCATTACGTCTCAGTACGCAGAACTGTAAAACTCGAAACGATCTTCATCAGGACCTTTGTACACAAATTACCACACAAATTGTAACTAATGTTTGACACTAATTTTCTTCCTCTTGTCACATGAAGAGGGAATGTTGTAATAAATGTCAGTCACGGTGATATTAACGTATTACGCATGTATAAGGTATCTATATGACGATCTTAATGGCAACGCAGAAGTGTCTTGTTTTCAGGGTTAAGAGCCCAATTACCGCGAATGGACGAAAATTCGTATTTCCTCTATCGCTGCGGCTTAGTAGTCCCCAGCCTGTGTTTTATTCACAGATTGTGCAAAGTATTTTCTAGGTTTTGTTAGTTCAGGGTATTCTCGTTTATAGCCGCCGATAGACAAAATAATAGCTCATTGGGCTTTTCCATAAAAGAAGAAAATGTTTTGAAGAAAGGTACCCTAAGACCAAGGAACTATTTATGAGATGTAAAACATATTTATGTCTACAAATAACACAATATTGTGGTTTAAAAGATTAAAACAGAATCACCGATTCTATTCCAAGCGAGGTAAATGTTTTAAGATTTTGTGTTATTGCTCCATGGTCAACGGACAAAGCACAAAGCCCATAGACAGTAGATTTCTCTACTTCTATTGACGCTAGGAAAATCTCAATAAGGATTGGCTTTCAGCAAGATGAAACTAGATGTATAAATTCTTTCTGAAATAAAGTCGGTAAATCTTCAACTTAACATTCAAATATTTCAGGCGTGACATTTCGTTATGTATGTTAAACCGATACATTAGACACACGTATTTTGAACCCGTAAACTTGGAAAGTATTTCCCCCTCATGTTTGTGCATGTGATTTGTACTCGTAGCAGCACTCGCGCGTACTCACGACAGTGTGAAACATTTATAGACACACTATGTACACGTTTGTGTACATAGTGTGTCTATATTCGTATATCGAGTTTCAGGAGCGGATACCCGTTGTTTACTTGTCGCGAATCGGATTGGGGTTGTTGTGTAAAAAATGAATATTACAACACTGTTGTGATATTTTGTTTAGCACTGATGGTACTAGGGTGACACTAAGTTGGCATTTGAGAGTATACATCACGAACTTTCTCCAGGAATTCTAGTGTAATCTCCATTATTAGGTCTCAAGCTCATCAGCTCATCACACATGCCTACGACTGTGTAATCTAGCCACCATTATCCTAGGACCGCAAAAAATGTCAAATGAAATAGGAGTAACAATTTACGGTATGTCGCAGGGTAGTGTCTTGGGACCTAAGAGAAAATAGTCTAGCGAAAATATGTGTACGATGAAGGAATTTTCTTTCGTTGTCGTTATTTATCATAGGATACATTTAAATGAATACAGAAAGTTGTTTTCTTTGTTGCTCACTTGTTTCTAAATGAAAGTCTCTCAAAAGCGTTTCTCGATTCGAATACAATCCAATTTAACATTCCTTTACCTTTCATAAAATTAAATGAAATTTCGTGACGGACCGTTATTAGTGCAATTGTTACGGGATCAAACAATTTACATACTTCTTTCACTCATTCTAAAGTAGGTTTTGCGTACATAAAATGATTGCGTAAAATCAAGTTTGGGTTGTTCAAAAAGCGTTTAGCATTAAATTTAAATTCTTATGGGCACAGTTACTGTAGTGGGAGGATGTCCCTACTTATTACATCGCGATGGGTGCTTCAGGGCGGCGCAGGGCTGTCACAGCCAAAATAATTTGTTACATTATAAATTATGTCGGACGGAAAATTAGAATTATATTGGATTTCCCGACGTTGAATAATTTTGTGGATTTCATTTTCGTTTGTATATTTTGCTTTAAGTGATGATGGTGACCTAGAAACGTCTTGCTTTGTGTTTCGCCTTATCAATTTCGTTATGAGAGAAAAATAAATCAAGTAAAAAAAAATTACAATTTAGGAACGCTTGGATAATAACAATGATGGATATGAGGAAAACATAGATATTGTAATAAAAATAACTTGAATAACAAAACACGCAATTCAGCTCGTCACTGACACCCACAGTCTAACAATAACACATGAAATAAAACTATTCCAACTACCCTTATACCCACATTTTAGCTTAATATTCTACTGGCAGCCCTACAAATATTTTTTGTCGCAATCGGCCGCGACCGTCAAACGCGGTAACAGTCGTTGACTGTAAACATTCAGTTTTAGTACACAGTTCTGTTATAAATAGTCCGAAGAAGGCAATGAAATGGGGCCACCCTTCTTTGTGAACTGTTTTTTTCTTCAGGATTATGTTGGACATGAAATAGGATTAGTATAGAAGGATCATTTGTTATGAATTTGTTGTTGAGTGTGAGTTTTATGTGTATTGTTATGTCTTACACAAAGCAAGGTGACAGTTTATTGCTCCTTATTGTCGTTTTTTATTCTGTGTGATGTGATTACAAATATTTTAGCCAAGACTAAGTTGTCTTTCTGTGTGTCTAATTTGCTGTTTGATAGCTCTTCTGTCATGAGTTTAATCCTTCATTTGTATTCGATATTGTCGATCATGTCTCTTCTAACTCTTCTTGTAACTCCTCTTTACAACCAAAGGTAGCTTCAATCAATCTGAACTTTTCACTATCTCTATTGTAAGTTTGAAAATAACTTCATGTTCGACTTCTTTCATAAGTCATCGCTAATACAAGACTTGTTGCTAACCACACTCCTGGTTTGATATGCCAATGCGATTATGATTCCGTTGTGAAAAAGGAACAGTGCTATTCGTCCTGTATAGCGCCGTCTCTCTCTGATACTAGGGCAGTGTTTGGACCTTCTGCTTCAGACATGTGTTAAAAGAGAATGTAAGGGTATGAAATGAATATTTTAGTTTTAAGACGTGTCATAAACGTGAAACATGATTATGTTAGTCTGAACACGTGCATCGTTTGTCTAAACCGTCCCTGTAACGTGCGATACGGCCTAAAGTAAAGCTATTTTACGTAATAATACCTCCTAATATCCGCGAAGTGGATTGTACACACAAAGTTTGTCATTTTCAGGCCCCTTTTGTATATGGGGTTTAGGTAATATCATTTATCAGGCGGAATTTAACGTTGAAACAGTTTTATTGGAGCAGAAGTATTCAGGGACGCGGAACCAGGATAGAAAGAGGATCTAAATTCTGCAGATTAACTCAGTGAGTACTATTCAAGGTTTATTAAAACCTTAAAAACTATACCTTGTTTTTCCCAAGTCAGTCACAGATTCACAGTGGACTTTAGGAAAGTAATTCGCTAAGTTAGCACGTTCGAAGAATCGCACATGTCCGTAAGTCTTGGTCGAAATCTCGCTATTAAAAAAACAGTAGAGGTAGCCACAGAGTCCTTAGTTTATTTTACTTTCAATATGAAAAAAAAAAAATTCATTGTCTGTATGGCCAGCACGTTTTGAACGAGCCTCATGATAATTTTTCTTCCTTTTTCAGTATGATAAGAGGCCTTTGCCCTTCACTGAAATAATTACAGATCCGCACAGTAATAACTTACCACAGCACCCTAAATATGTTGTAACTTACCAAGTTGGGTGGTAACCAATAGGGGAGCAAAAAATAAATAACAAAATATTCGCAGTACATAATATAAATGAATATTCAAAGTTTATGACCAGGGTTCTATTTACCGACGTTATTTCTACCACAAGGGATCGTATCAAAATTGTGTACTGAAATAAAGGTTTTGTTACTAAGTACACTGTACCGTGTTAACAGCGGTATAAAAGAATATATTGGTTGTATTAAACATTTGTTCTCTCGCATCTAACACACAAACTTTACAGGAATAACCATGCCTTGGTAAAGTCTATCAGCACTTTCATCATCATCTTCATCATCGGCCTACCCACGTTGTTCTACCGCTTCCTTATATGTCATGCTGTCCTGGTATGTACGAGTCTCAACCAGGTCTTACCCGCGATGTTCTGAATATATTCTGTTTATCTGATTGGTACTATCAGCTTCTTCCAATCATGCTTCTGAAGAAACAAATTGAAGATGATGAGTGATTGCATTTGAAGAATTACTGCCGCCTGATCTCAGTGACCCAAGGCCCAAACAAGACCTTGAAGATCGATCAATCTTCACCGTGCCGACTTCATTTCGGGTTCGTTTATGTCCCCGGCGCTCCTGACGTCCTGTTGAGTCCATTTACGTAATTTCGAAGACATTACCTCAGATTTTCTGCCGATGAAAACAAATGGTCCTTTATAATATGTCTAGCTTTTTCTCGCGGCTTTGGTTGCGTGGGTTATCCCACAAGTTCCATTTTTCGAGAGAAAGATGTAGATAGTGTAGCTTTCTACCAGGAAAAAACTAAAAGGATAATCGTAATCAAATCGGGTCCTTCAGAGATACTATTTTACAAACATACTCGTATAAGCTGTAATTGTAAACTGTGAAGACAAAGGACGAAACTAGGAGAATTCCTAAGAAATTCCCGAGGAATAACGCTAAAACACATTCCACGTCTTCCAGAGAATGTTAAATTGTCTCGTTACGACGACTTTAATTACAAGAAAAAACGAATGTAGCACTTATCTTAATCGCCTTACTTTTCACATTCATGGCAATGTTTGCTCGAAAACTTGCGGAAGAACATCAAGAATCCAGAATTGAGAAGACATGGCACTATTATCATCGCGTCATCCTACACTTAAAATGAAAAGTTGCAAGGAAGTGAAGCCATGATCATCATCAGCTTCGGCACAATACCAGATACGAGTGTTAACGCAAAGGGCAATTGGAGGAACACCGATGGGTATTAGTCTCATATATTAGATTTGTCAGCCTAAAAAAAGGCTGCGTTGATCTACTCGTCATCAGCAACAATTTGAACAGAAGTGCTTTTTAAATGTCCCCGAAATTCATCATACACTTCCCCAAAGGTTAAACATGGATTTTCAACTCCATTTAGCCTTTTCATCTAATATACTCGCCCAAAATAAAAAAGAAACGGCGCAACATTTTCTCAACAACGACCCCACTGAATGGACGTCTTATTTCATTGTCACGTCTAATTACTGTCTTCAAAAAGGGCATTTTGCAAGCTTCGCTTCTCGACCTTTCTAAAGGCACTTAGCCGTGGCATACACATGCTGATGGTTACGGTCACATTATGTACTTTCTCTAGTACTTGCATTCGTTATTGTCACACTATTTAGTTTTTGATACGCGTCGAGTTCTTTAACGTGGTTAGTGGTTTTGAATGATTGCTTTAATTCTGGTTTTTGGGGATTTACATAGAATCCAGAATGGGGTCTAGTTCTCTATTACATGATTCTTTTTAACTTCCCCAAAAAGGAATGTAGTGTTTTTACTAAGGATAGCAAAGATTGGCAGCTATTAAGTTATTTTGTTTTTAATATCTTTGTATTTGTATTCTAACATAGTTTTATTAGTAGCAATTGTACTAACAAGTTTGTATGAATATGGAATAACTTCTGAAATAAATAGATTATTATTATCATAAAACGTTTTTGTTTCGAAAACTTGCATCCATTAACCTTTGTAACTAGTGCATTTACAGACAATGGTGATGATAAAGATGATACAAAACTATAGTCCTAATAAGTGCGATTAAGGTCCTTCGGCTCTAGGGCTCTAGACAAAGTGACATTCCATAAGCGATAACGACTGTCAAAAGTCGAAAATATATTGGATTGACTATAGTGACGTTTCGCTAGCTTGTCAATCATTAAAACCCACAGAATGTTGCGTTGCCGAAGATATCTGGTAGGTCCATATTGTTGCTTCATAGACATCATTCTCTGGTAGGCGATACTTAAGCAGTTTAAGTGGCTTCAACGCCTACATATTTCCAACTTAAAAATCTACCATAACACGTTGATATTCTGTTATCCAAGTATCTGTAACACTCGAAGTAATCCCCAGACATTTCCCCAGTAATTATAACGGAGCTGCTCATCGTGTAACAGAATTACAGGGCACGTTAAATTGGAGAAGTGTGGTGTATGTTTCATTCAGTCTTCAAATATTGTGTTTATAATACGAGTTAGATATTCGTTGTACTAAACAACGAATATCTAACTACATATTATTTTAATACTTATTTGAGTCTGTGTTGCCGGTAACCTATCAATAATAATGAAAAAATGTTACTTAAATAATACGATTCGTGTAAAAATAAATAACAATCAGTACAGAAATGTAGGAAGTGTCCACGCTTTTGAACTTATTATTCAAATCCCTGTCTTGCAAATCGTCGAATGTACTGTTTGGCACAAATGACGTGACTAGATAAAAATATACTACGTCTACTTACATTAAGATTTAACAGTATATCTAGCAATTTTACGCAATATGTAATGGAACCAAAGAAACACGAAAGTTAGAGTACAAAAACGAAAATTACACCTACGTATGTCAAGTTACATGTAAGCCTAGATGCCTCATCGATTTTAAACGGAACTGAATTCTAAACGCCATCATGTCTGACAGACTTCATTAATAAATAATGAATGCTGTCCATCAAGTCGATACACATGAGCTCTGACCTGATTCAGTGCAAGTTACGGCTTAAGATTGAACAGTCATCCGCCCTGCCCTTTCCCTACTACATTGGTGCTTTCAGACAAACCGGATTCAGCTGATTACCAGTATCCAGTAACTAACCTCCACAGCCCAGTAACTGGATTTCCTGGCTTCTGACAATCTGTAACGACTGTCAAAGATCTACAAATGACAGCTGGGACCAACGGCTTGACATGCTTTCCGAGGCACGGAGGAGTCTCGCTATGTTAAGATGTTCACTCATCCACAGACTGGCAAGCGTTGCTTTACCGTGAAGATGGACCCGTTCTTTTTTTTTTAAGGATTGGAAATCATCAAATGACTTCTTCCGCTCTGGGTGGAGCGGAAGGGCGTGTCAGACTCTTACTCACTAAAACCCATCCGTGTTCCTTCTAAAGACTTGCTTTCCAGGGCCGCGGTGACTCTTTCGAACAAATTCCGCAACCCTGGCAGGCAAATCGACCCGTCCGACTGTCATTTAGCCATGAGCGTCTTCTTAGGATAGTAACAGTATAGGTAGGTAATAATTTATTTCTAAACTAAAAATCTAAAATTACACCACTTTAAAGACACATGTAAGCCTGAATTCCTATTGATTTTCTACGGAACTGCATTTAAACCCTCCATGGCTTACAGACTTCATTAATAAACAATGGGTGCTGTCCATCAAGTCGTTACACATGAGCCCTGACCTGATTCAGTGCATGTTACGGCTTAGGACTGACTGACGGGAGCCTTGGGGTGGAATAACTTATCGGGCAATTTTGATGTCTATTCCTTGTATAGTTTTTAACCGGACAGATTTTTCTTTTATTTTCATAGCTTAGTATGATTTGGGAATGGTTTTATTTTATATGGGAAGCAATAGCCGGAGTGAAAGCCGACAAGATTTGATTAAGAATTCTGATTGATTCTCAAAACTTCATGAAGGCTCCCGAGGGACTCGCAAAAATTGAAAAAAAAAAAAAAAAATTTTTTTTGATGAATGAATTTAAACAAGCTCGAACACGACAAAAAGAAATCTTTTAAAACTAGATGAAATTTTTTCTCATCCGGATCCTATGAAAGGAATTACTGGAACAAAGTCAAAGATCCTGCATAGCTATTCACAAGCATTCGATTTCATCCCGAAAGGAATAGTTGTGGTTTTCTAAGGTTCGTGAAGGGAGGATGTTACATTCCAGCTTAAAGAAAACAAGTATATTCGAATTTTGTAGCATTCTCCCCACATGAGCGTTACAGAAGTACAACCTTTCGTTTCGGGTTTGTGAATAGCCATGCTGGTCTGTTTAAGTCCATACTTTAATCCTAATCTCTGGACTTCCAGACATCCGGCCAGATCGATTATATGAATTGTCGAGTAAGCAAGCAAAGATGTGTCGCTCAATTCACGAAGTGTGTTTGACAAATAAAACAATACCAAAGCTGTAACTGTAAGGCATAGATTGACTAAACAAAACCCAAGAATACACAAGACAGAAACTTAATTGAAGCCGCGACTCTGCGCCCCAAATTCTCCCCAACTCCTGATGCTTATCTCAAAGACTCAGACAGTATGATATATTATGAAGACATTCGTAATTCTAAAGACAAATGGCATTCGTCTGATTATTTTATTCTGAACTTGCTTTCGCAGATGGCTGTGCTTGTTTGGTATTCGGAAACCGATAAATATCGTTGTAACATTGAACTGTGTATTATTTTTTAGCAAAATTGCAGTCATATCACATACCTCGACTAGTATAGGTCAAGAATAAGTCAAGAAAAAAGGAAATAATTAATGTTTATTTGGCACACAAAGAAAAATACAATCCAAATATAAGGGAAACTTATTTTGAATCAATAACATACATCACACGCACTAATTAAGGAAAGTTAAGGAACACGACAAGACACAAACGAAAATTACCATCAAAAGCTCCAAACCGTAAATAACAAAACAAAATCAAGATGTCACCCGTTCAAAAAATCCAAACCGTTCATTCGGCCAGTAGGCTAGTGGATCATAAATAAAATTCTCAGTAACACGGAGGTCTCAGAGTTCAATTGCAGTAATCAAATAAAGCGTTAGGTATTTATCATGGGGCGTTTGGTCATGACTCATCGTCTTCGCATCCGAGGTCCCTCCATCCGATTTTTTATACTGTCTACCTATTGTTTATTTTATTTTTAGCCTATTCCGTCCCACTGCAGGGCAAAAGCCTCCCTTTTTTTTTCCTTCCACGCTTCCCTGCTTTCGGCGAGTGTGTACCAATCCTATCGATAGGCGTCAAGCTCGTCCCGCCATCTTCGCCTGGGTCTGCTGCTGACAACCTATACGAAAGTACAAAAGTGAGGAGCTCGTGACAAAACAACAACTGCCGCACGGGTCGATCCGTAGACGGGGTGACCATCCATGACATACCGAGACTCCTCAGTGCCTCGTAAAGCACGTTAAGCCGTGGGTCCTGGCTGACATTTGAACATCTTTGACAGTCGTTACGGGTAGTCAGAAGGCAGAATGTCTTACACCAGTCTTGCCAAGGGTATCATGTTACTCATTCACAGGGTTGTGGAGATCAGAGAGCCAGTCACTCCATACTCCATAACTGGTAGTACTGGTACTCATTTGCATACGGATAGACTGGAAGCCGACTCAAATTTTTTTTTTGGTAAAAGTTTAGGGACGTTTTTTGACGTGTGTGTGTTTAATACATGTTAGCATTACGCAAATTTAATTAATGCTTGGCAGATTACTCCTAATCCAACAAAGCTTTCCAAGACTTAGGAAAGCCTCAGAGGTTTTCGAATTAAACCCTTGGAGATGTATTCTTGTAAAGGAAATTTCTTGAGAAATCTCATTAGTTAACTTATTTGTGCGATTAGATTGACTCCGCGTTGGGTTCAAGTTGAACTTTGAACTTTCGTGGATTCGGAAAATTTCTGCGTCTAATCGATTCGTTTTCGTTTCGTCTTATTCTGCCTATACGCCTTTAATAACCTCCTTAAATCCGCGTTTGTACAGCGCGTTTTAGTAGTGCATAAAAACTCCTTAAATAGATTGTTAGCAAGCTTTTGGTTTTCTGAATTATCGTGTCTTGGATTTACAAATAAATGGATGCGAACAGCCAAGATGTGAACAAATCTCGAAGTGTCAAGAACAGCTACCCATCAATTAATCAGCCTTGACCATCAATTAAAACGACAGTAAAGACGCCAAATGAACCAGTAAATTGAACTAAGCCTACTTTTACTTGATGCGGAAAATATCTGACTCTAAATGGTCAATAAATTCGGATCTAAGTGCCCAAGTAGATTCGCAGGGCAATGGAAGGGACTTGCTGGGGTTACAAGATAGGGTAGTAAAAGTAATATGTAGTTAAAACTTATGCCTACTGATAGGGCAGCGGTCGGTAATGGTCGGGGTTACACGACCAAAAACGTTTGCCTTTTGTTTTCTGAATTGGATTGGAAAGGGTGACACAATCGAATTTTGGTTGGACAAAATGTTGTTGCAAGGAAGAAGGACCGATAGATATGGATAGCGCTATGTACAACCGTCGTTGGGGCTTTTGGAAATCAGGTGTTATGTTGCAGATAGGAAAATCCTAATCAATCAATAGCCTAACCTCTTCTGAACTATTTTAGGGTCGGCTTTAAGTCCAGACGGATGCAGCTGAATCCAGTGTTTTACATAAAGCAGCTGCCTTACCTCCACAATTTAGAATCCTGGGCAACACACTTCTTAGCAACACTGGATTGCAGAATTTTACAGATAAAGCTAGACCTGGATTTCCATAACCCAAACTTATATTATGTAACTATCTTAAAAGTTGAAAATCAAACACTCTTACACTTTAATATTTACGAGATGTGTTCAGCGATTTTTTAAGAAGATTCTCTTTAAGAACAAACGCCTTAAGGTCAAGCAAGGCTATTTTAAGTCAAGACAGTGAAAACATGACCGCTCAACAAAACGGTCTTACACCTAAGTAAACCCGTCTCGACAGCTGCCACAAGATTGATTAGTCGAAGTAGTCAATGGTTAACGCCGCCTCCCGTAAGTCAATACTAATGAAAACTGCGTGCTTACCATATTTACTTTCGTGGCTCTCGTTTAGTTTATTCATTACTGTTTTAACACTAACTTGTGTGATTGGTCTAGTATTTGGAAATGCAAGCGTCACTGCTGTGTATTGGGATCTGTCGATTCCCAGGTTTCAGAAAATGTTATTTGGTTGTTTTTATCTAAATTCCCTCAGCAGTCTCCCACATTGCCTTACTCAGAAAATCGCATATTCTTTTACAATCGAAAAAACTCCAGATCAATTGCTTTATACGAACATTCCCTGCCTGCTCCACAACGTCAAACATGCAGTGAATAAGATCGCAATGTCAAAATAAAAGCTTGTGCGACCGATTGCATTCAGTTATGTATACAATTAGACTGCCAGCAAGTTCTTGACTTCTCGCCCCGGTCTCACACGAGATTAAAACATAAACTTCGGGGTATTCAGGCGTCAGCACAAGCCTGCCATTTCCATGTATATCTATGTCTTAAACCTTTGTTTGAAGACCTTTTAAGTTGAGTATTTCTCGAGGGCTGGCGCTTCTACGATTAGCATAGAGACCTTTGAATGGAATGTAGCAACTACTTCACTCCTTCCAACATCGTTGATCCGTCACGGTGTAGTACACTGACATTTAGCGTCGAAGTAACATTTCCCGTGTCATGGATGATTTGAGTACAAGAATCTCCTCTGTGCTATATTATTAAATTTAGGTACACACTTCGACTTTGCATACCAGTTTAATTTAGGAACAGTGAAGTATCTTTCTATTGTAGTTCATTTAAATGTCAATTATTATCTCCTCGTAGTTGGTTGCCTTAAGAATTAACATTGTTTGTAATTAATGCTAAAACTGTATTTCACTATTGCAAGCGACTGGTGTCTGAAGTTGGTTTTTGACAGACAAAAATATTGTTACCTCATCATTTATAGACGATCTAGTGTAGTGTGAGTACCAACATGACTAATTAAAAGCTAAATAAAATGGAAAGTTTTAAGAATGCAAGTGGATGGCAATGAGTAGGGTAAGACAAATGATTCGATAGATGGACTGCGTGCTAGATTATATGGATCTAGCAAGATAACAGATAGATAAGAACGTACGTAACCCTAAAAAAGCGAAAGCCCGAACTTAGCAAACCAAAATCTCAACAGCTTCTGACATCCCGTGAACTCATCTGAACATAGCAACTGTCGATGATGTGAATAACATCAGAAATAGTACAGAAGTACATCAAACATCGGATGTTTTGAAATGTAACGTAATTGGGTAATCACGTACCCAGTTACGACTTTCAAAATGTTTGAATACCATTTTACAACCGTCCACACACTCAAACGGAAGGTCGTGAATTTACATTTGAAATCTTGTTGTTCTGTCGTAGAATATGTATTGTCTAGAATAAGTGTCGTAAATCAACATACACTAGTATTTCTATGCAAAACTTTATGTGTGAGGACTACTGGCTGTTGGAAGGTTGTGTTATGGACCTTTTTATCATTATTGAAGAATCGCGTTTGACCTCTATCTCGTCTGATGTTAAGAGATGATGTGGTTGACGTTGGAGCTCGCATGCCTTGAAGTAACCTAATCACTCTTGACTTAAAGACCCCAAATTATAGCTGTCAGGAAACTCCAGACTTCGGAACGGAATTCCACTTCTTAGATGTACGTACAGTGAAAGCAACCTAGTACACACGCATCGTCGAATATTGACCTCCCATTGACCCCTCCTAAAATGCAATCGATGCGGATAAAAGGACCACGTTTCCCATATTCCACCAAGCTTTTATTACATTACTAAACCTACGTGGTACAATTTTCCAATACACTCGATCGATAAAGTTTCCTCACTTATTCCACTAATAATAGTTTCTACTCGGACTTCCCCCTTCCCCTACACTCCATTTTTATAGCAAACAATTCATTCGACTCTTGGAAAGTTGTTTTGCGTCCCGAAAACATCACTATTCATATATTTATTAAACGTTATGTTGTTGCAATACTTTCTAAAGACGACTGGTCAATAAAGCTAGTGTGCTGTTTTGTGGTTTAAATGTGAGGAGGGCAGCGAGAGGACGCAGACAGACTCGGCTTCTACACTTAAAAATCTAGACTAAACAAAGCAGGCAAATGGTACTCGTAGTATGTTTTTGCTTAGCTCTACAAATTCCTGACTTGTCTGAGCTTACGAAATTGTCGCTATTTCAGCATCATTCTAACTGTCTTCGCAGCATCTATACTTCCATACTAAAATGTATTATGTATAAATGCGAAAGTAATTCTACTTGTCTGGCTGTCTGTTTCAATCCCACTACCCATTTGGAATGTATCTTTTTTTTCTAATCGTATTTAGACCCTAGACAAAGTGAAATTAGTCCGCGTTAAAGATTGTCAAATAAAAATGGGATTTACTAGCGCTACCAAAATGTCACATGGCCATCAGAAACATTTTGGACGTTCAAAAATAGTTATGGCTGACAGAATGTCACTTTGTTTAAAGCTTCTTGTGTCCCTCTTTTTGCCAGTAACTATTAAGTAGCTAGACATCCCTCTATTTTGTTCAAATCGTGACCAAAAAGGAAAGTTTTGCACAATCTCTGAATTTATTCAACCAAAATTTGGAAATTTACGATGCTCTGATTATCTCCTTTATCCCTATTAAAGATAACTTGAGTCCTGGACTAAAAAGGTCCTCTTTATTATTCTAGGCAGGCTTCTAGCTAAATTGTTTGTTTGTTTTATCTTAGTTATCTTCCAATAACTGCTGTATTAAGTTGGTTTAATAAAACTTTGTTAATTGTCCAGTTTACTGTTGTCTGCCAGTATTATTCATGGCTGGAAGATTACTTCTTACTGAGGTTATTTCTAGGCAAGCGTGTTCCGTTGTCGATCACATCATAACAGCCTATCAATAATAATAAAAAAAAAAAACGTTCATCTAAGTAGCAGAAACAAAAAAAGCAAGAAAAGATAAGTGAGTAGTTGTCTTTTCATCTAAGTACCAAAAATGCTGCTTCATCTAAAGAATATTAGTCACCTCTCTAAAGTACAACAGTGTAACAGAACAGTAAAAAACCGACCACCTGTTATATTAATGATATAAATAACTTGCTAAATATGGCGATTATTTTGTCGTTTCCTAAGGGAAATTATTTCCAACCACACTTGGCTTTCCATGTGGCGCTGTAACAAATTATTGAGTACTAAATATGTTTGGTGTCATATTTAACGTTTCAATTATACCTCTAACGTAAATTATATCTACTAATACTAACTCATCTAATATTGATTTTGCGTAATTATACGTTCAGTGATGTTACATAACTTTTTCAATATTAGCTTCAGCAATTTTAGATACTCCACCCAGCTCTTCGATTAACATTCAGCTTGTAGCGATTGTTCTTACTATATATGTATTTGTATGCCACAAAGGCCAAACATGAAGGATCTTTTTTTTATGAACAACCTGCATTCCCATTTGTATGTATACTCATGTTTCTAAAAATAAATAAATGTCGTATGCCATATCCCTACTGTAGGTAAAACCTCCGTTTACTTCAGCAAAACCATCTTCCTTCAAGATACACACAAGTCCCTCAAAAACAGTATCTTTCCATTCCTTAGCGAGTGTTTCACCAAATTAGGCAAGTCATTAGATTATCGCCGCTATCTCGTGGTTTGTCGCCGCAACGGCTCGCGCCTTGAATAACTATGTGATGTAGATAAATTGATTTGTGACGTCTGTCGGTCTTCCTTATTCTTATTGTGTTACCGTTTCTCGTTTCTCGTCTCTCAAGAAAGTAACTGGTTCTTGATCCTGAAGATGCGAGGTTAAGTATCATTACAACGATTCAGTTTTTGTGACCTTTTGCTGCCTTACGTAATTTTTCGAAAGAGTGACCGCGGCCCTGGAACGTAAAGGGCATTTGAAGGAACGCGGGTGGGTTTTAGTCAGTAAGAGTCTGACACTCCGTTCCGCTCCGCCCAGAGCGGAAGGTCATTTGATGATCCAACAAAAAAGCCCTTTGCCGCACCTTTGCTTTTTTAACCTATACAGTAGGAACATTTTTTCGTATATCATAAGTAGCCTAGCCTGGGATAGTCAGTAATAGTGTAGTGTATTTTTCATCAAAAAAGAATTTTCGAAATCGGATCAGGTCTAAAACATTTCCTTTCGTAAACATTTCAACAAACAATTGTGAAAAATAGTTTTTGTAAAAGTTTCAGATATCTGTCCTTCATGGGTCGCAAGATATTTCTTTGGACCCATATCACTAAGGACAGTAAAATTGCTTTCCTCGATACATTGATTACATAACATCGAAGGAAGTTGACCTCGATAAATGAAGATAGATTCCTCCCATAGGACCAAACACCATCAGCGAAGTGCGGATGTGAGATACGCGCCTTCCAAGTCTAGGGAATTCAATGTGTGGAGATTGTACATCATGTTTATCGAAGTTTATTTTCGCATTAACCTCCTTACTTAATTGCTTAAGCATTTAACAGTTAACTTATAGTTTTGACTCTTGTGTTGTCCTCTTTAATAACGAACGCATATTCTAGGTTTATGGCTTATAAAGTAGTTTCGACTTCCCGACCTGGTTCACCAAAGACACATCGGGAATGTTTGAAAACAGCAATTTTATTTCTGATTTATTCTCTCTTTTCATATTTTTATTAGCACCCATTACGGCCAAGTTTTCAAACACGCGATGTTTTAACCGAAAAGAAATGGTATCTTCGAATCTAGATTGCACGTATATTTCTTCAATAATGTGAGATTTGAGACGTTATTGGTATATTTTAGGAGTTGGGTCTATATGAAACATTTTTTTGTTTCTTAACTTAATTTTGTTCCGTCTAGCGTTATCTTCGCCTTTGCCAGAAATAGTCTTTATATTGAGCTTTCTAATAGTGGCAAAGTTTTGTACCAGTAGGTAAGTTATGCTCAGGCATTACTTTGATGAAAATAATAATGTAGATCTAGTTTCTAATAAAATTATCGCTAGGTCTGGTCCTCTTCCACCCAGAAGTTGAGTCGAAATGTGAAGCCAACAGGTATACATAGTAATAAAAAACAAAACAATAACATATTATGCCCCCGATGTCAACTGTAGCGTTAAACGTGGCTGTATACACATTGTTACCCATGTTTGTCGCCCGGGTGATAGATGGCACCAGTATCGACCATCTCCGGCCTATTTCACCGTGTAGTATCAATAAGACAAACGCCAGACGGTTAGACCACGACAAAGACTCAAAACGTAATCTGTCAGCATATGTCACTCAAACATTTTTAAATTACAAAAGAAAGCGTTGTAATCTTAGCCTCGATTTGTCAAAAATCCCACAAATCAAAACGTAGAGAAACGTTTTTGATATAGGTTGTCGCCGAGATAAGATTGCGACTTGAATTTCATGAACGAATTTGAGCGTTTATGGTCAGGTCCTATCTGACTAGTTTATTGAGGAGAGGAAAATTTCTGGAACATAACATTTATTCTTCTCTTCTTGATATAAAGAAAAATACTGGACGTTCTAACAACGAAAGGGTTGCATACCCATACTAGAGACCTTTTTAAATTCTCTATTAATCTTAAGAATTTTATTTAATTCTATAGTAATTTGAATTAATCCGATCCGGTGTGGTGCCTGCTGAATTCACACAGTCTTTCTCCCATTTTCCAGTAAAATTCCAACTATTCCAGCGCTCTACACTTTATCCATAATCGAAGCATTCCTCAATGTTTTTCTGTCGACATTGTGATAAATATTTTCCTAGTTTACTGTAAGCCTACGATTGGAATAAATCCGCTTTTCTCTGATGCCTTTATTTTTTATTGCGATCCCAACCTTCAGCGTTTCTATTCAGGGCTGTATAGAAAATGTTCGTTTGACTTCGGGGCCAATCGGAATCCCTCGGGTATGGGGACTTTCCAATCCCTTTGATACTGATTTCCGAAGTGGGTATCGTGGATAGGTTTAGTTTGCTACTTGAAACTTTCTTGTATGTCTAGTAATTTGATTTTGGGATGCTTAGAGTGCTTTTAGTTTATGCTAATTGATCCATTTGTAATTAAAGGGTCTTCGTAGAAATATTGCCTGCAAGTGTGAAGCCCGTATTAATTGGTCCTAAGGTATTTTGGTACACCTTTGGCGCTGTTTAGGTGTTTATTCTGGTCCTTATATTATTTAGTAGCTTGTGCTGCAGCACATAGTGTATCGTTTAGATAGTTAAACCTATTATTTCACTCACTAGCCCATCCAAGAACCAAGCACTTCTCTTCAACCTCCACCTAAGGATATTCTTACGAGATAATTATTTTAAAATGCGCTAATGATTCATGAATCTACATCGGCAGCTGCAGATCAATACAGCTTTAATTGATCCCAATCAAAATGACTTATCGAATTCCTGATACCATCTATACTTAGCGAATATAATATCTCTCGATATAACTCTCATAGTTAGTAACAGTCGTATGAAATTCGTTCCTTGAAGACTGAAGTATATTAGATCAAGCAAGTACTGAGAACTTTGTCTCAAGTTTGGTAATCCTTTTACTTATCTTGGTGGATGTCGAGAAATCTGTGAAGAAATCTGTGTTTGATGTCGCATAGATTTTACTTGATGGAGTAACGCGAAAAGAATCGACTGATAGTAATGTTAACTTCTTCAGATATCATATTATACTTATGTCGTCTTTCACCACGTATGATTTAGTTTCCGTTAAGTTACTTTGTAGACCATTTTATACAAATTCTGTTTTATTTTTTGAGTTATATCTGTCACCGGAAAATAGCAAACTCCGTAAGATTATAAAATAACTTGAGAGATTGTAAACTCTCGAAAAATTGTCCACTGAACATTTTTAATACTATTTTACGCATCAAAATTAGATAGTATATAATCTCGCGAAGTCATTCCGAGAAATTGTGGACTGACATGAACTGGCGACCAATCAGCTGTCTGGTCTACAATTTATCTGTTTTGGTGTGATAGTTAAATTGGAAACTTGGCCCCTCATTGGTCTTTGTTTTCTCAGAATAGACCAATGAGGGCCTTGTTACCAGGTTTACTATCACATGAAAACGGTTAAAATGTAGACTGATTGGTCGCCATTTTACGTCAGTCCACAATTTCTCGGAATGACTTCGCGAGTTTATAGACTATCTAATTTTGATGCGTAAAATAGTATTCCAAATGTTCAGTTGACAATTTTTCGAGAGTTTACAATCTCTCAAGTTATTTTATAATCTTCGGAGTTTGCTATTTTCCGGTGACATATCCATTCAGGCATCGTGAATTAGGAATACAATTTGATTTACTATTGATATGTTTTTGAGTCTACATGAATGAAGACATGTTACGCCGAAATAAATTTTGATACGGGCAGTATAATGATATTGTGTCATTTTAAACATGATATAATAATAATAAATACTTTATTTCAGACCATGGTGTCCATGTCTGTCTGTTTTGGGTAGAGGTTTTCCGGTTCCGTACCTGAAGGGTAACGAACAGCACCCTATTACTAAGTCTCCGGTGTCCGCCCGTCTGTCTGTCAGAGGACAGTATATCATAAACCGTAATAGGTAATCTGTAGTAATCTTCAGTATGTATTACTATTGGCGCTATAACAACAAATAAAAAAGGTAAAAGAAACGTGATTTTTTGGTTAATGGTTACGGAACGAAATCCGGCTAGCACTTGGCCGGTTTTTTGAGTTGTTTATTAATTAACAAGGAAAAAATTACATTAGGTAATGAATACATTGCACTTTAATTAGTTTTACAATGGAAAGGAAAATTAACGTCAAGCCTTATCCTAAAAACAAGAACTACTAAAGCATAAGGTCAATAACACATTGAATAAAATTAATTACTTTCCTCCTAATTAAAATTTTGAAATTCGAGGAATTACAGTCACTGTGTATTGTTTAAAAGTTTATTGTTTTTTTTTCCTGAATGTCATAGACTACCGAACAAACAAGTCTACGCGTTGCGATACGAAGGTTTATGCTGCGTACACAAAGACTATAATAATATAACCGCATTATTTATGGGCGTACAGAAGATTTAAGACCCGTTGTTATAGAACATAGAACAGGGTCTAATAGCTAAACGTGCTTTCGGAGACACGGAGGAATTTCCTAATAAATTCCAATCCATAGCTCTAATTGATAACTTAAGGAATGCAATGGTTCATCATCATCATATCAGCCGAAAGACGTCCACTGCTGGACATATGCCTCTCCCAAGGGGTTGCCGTAATCGCCTCGCTTGGCAAGCGGGTTGGCGATCGCAGTGTAGCTGTTGCAATGCACAGAACCACAGAGAATGCTGCTGCCCATTCTCTGGTGAGTCCCTTAACCGGTTCTTACGACACCCACGGGAAGTGATGGGATGAATGATTCAAATGAAAAAGATAATAAACAATTTCCTTTGCGACTGAAGTTTGAAATCTATCTGTGGTTTTCTGGGCTCTTTGCTCGTTTCCACGATACAACTACGACCATTATATCGTTGCGAAATCCAAATATATCTCTGATCTCTGATGTTCAATAGATTTTCAATACCATCTGCTACAAGCAAACGTAGGACTCTTTCAAATTGAAATCTCGGATCAAAGGACCATTCCGTATATAACCATCTATTAATACGAAAATGGGATTCAATACTGTTTTATTTCTTCAAGCGTAAAATTCCCTCATTTTATGCTCGCTTACACGCTAACCGGGTACTTAAGCGTTTAAGGACCAGTAAACGTTTGACAAATATTATTACATGTTGTAAATTATTATTGGTTATATTAATATTACTAATATGGCACAAGCTGTATCGTCCCTCGGCTCAGCAAACTATTTAACAGCTTCAGCGATCTGGTTGATGTGTATTTTGACTCGTTTAGCTGGTTCCACAGAGTTACCATTAATACTGTTTAGAATTTGTATTAATTTAATTTTTATTTTATTTTTTTGTTTTCTTTCTATTTTTAAATTAATTTAAAGCAAAATGTAAACTTGTAGCAATTTAATTTTATCTTTTATGGGGCATGCGGTGCTAACCTATAAGAAATTGTAATACTAACCTGAGTAAATAGAAAATAATTATTTAAACATTTGTAAAGTATTAGCAGTTGTTGGTTAGCCAATTATAAATAAATAAATAAAATATAATAGATCCGAAAGTAACTCTGGCCGTCTGAAGTAACATAATTTATGTTACCTCTTCATGTCTTGGCTGATGAGTTTGGATTAAACTTGGCACACGGGTAAACCATGTCCCAGAATAGAAGTATATTCCTTTAAGATAATTGGATATTTAACTGTTTTTTTTTGGAACGAAGTTCTTTATCGCTCGGTACGGGCTTGGCGGATGGGGGCTAGGCGAAAAAAGTGAAAGATTTTTCAGTCACGAATTTCCGTCACGACGCTTTCTTTAGTGTAGACGGTTATCTGTCGGGAGACACGATTCTTCATCCCCGGACAAAATATCTCCGACAAAATATCCCCGGACAAAATATCCCCAAGACAAAGTATCCCTTTATAATATACTACAATAGGTACCGAGTAACTTCGTTCCAACCGAGTGTTCCACGACACTCATGCATTTTTTTATTGCATTTTTCAAAACCTAGAAAGCAGACAGGACGCAGTTAAAAATATTTGCATTAAGAACGGCGGTGTTGTCAGCGTTTTAAAATCTGTAATAAATAGAGACAACACTACGTCACTCGCAAGTCCTGCCATATTGAATTGAAGCCAAATAACTGTCAAATCAGTACAAATAATATTTTGTGTGACAAGGATAGAAGAATGACTTGAAAAGTGTATAACTTCTCTGTTTTTCGACCATTATTATTTATTTTTTCACAGATCGTTATTTTAATATCATCCATCTATCAAATAAGTATTCATTCATACTAGTCGAATACCCTATTTGTGTCATTGACGCGGGCGAAGCTGCTGACAGAATCTAGGGTAATAAATGGGGAACTAGTTTCTTTTTTAAGGATGTGAAATCATCAAATGACTTCTTCCGCTCTGGTTGGAGCGAAAGGGCGTGTCAGACTCTTACTGACTAAAACCCATCCGTGTTCTTTCCAAAGCCCTTTGCGTTCCAGGGCTGCGGTGACTCTTTCGAACAAATTCCGCAACCTTGGCAGGCTCTGGCCCTAGCGGGCCCTGTATGGAGAACTAGCTGTGCACGGGGCTTCGTTGGGGCCACGTTTCCACAAACAATTTTTGTAAAAAGTACTCTGTGACACTAAGCGATATTGTAGCTTTCTATCAGTAAAAAAATATTCGTGTTCGGCTCACTATTTCTTAGGATTACGTCCTTAGAGAACCAAGGTTACCGACATAGCCCGAAGGATCGCCAAATTAAAGTGGCAGTGGGCAGGGCACATTGCTCGCAGAACTTGATGGTCGATGGGGCCAAAAAATTCTGGAATGGCGACCGCGTACTGGAAGACCTCCCACAAAGGTTGACCGATGACCTGCTGAGAGTCGCGGGTAGCCGATGGATGCGAGACGCACACCGGTTGTTGTGGCGACACTTGGGGCAGGCCTATGTCCAGCAGTGGACGTCTTTCGGCTGATATGATGATGATGATGATGATGACCTCCTGTAATTTTACTACATAATACACTAGCTTTTGCCCGCGACTTCGTACGCGCATATCCCGTTCCCGTATAGCCTTCCTCATGAATGTGGCTATCATATCCAAAATTAATTTGCCAAATCCGACTGGTAGTTCCAGATATGAGCGCGTTCAAACAAAGAAACTCTTCAGCTTTATTATTAGTATAGATTTTAGCTTAGACTAAAAACCTGTCTTTATAGACGACATATTTCTGCAGGAGTCTGTGAAGATCATCGTCACCTTCAAATTTTATGAGCTCGATTGTTTCATCGCTTACGGAAATTATGAGGAATGAGCATGACTCGCTGTGCGTTTGACAAACATATGCAACAGTAGGACGTAGTTTCAAGTCGTTTTGTAATAATGAATCCTCACAGAATATAGGAAAACAGCGCGATGGCTCTGCTTTGCACATGAGTCCCAGCGTTATGTTGAGCGAAGGCCGTTTTGCGCTGTTGTGACGTATATTTTCGCAACCTGTAGAAGTCACTAATTTTGTTTCTTTTTATGGTATGTTTTTGCTTGGCCGAAATAAATGCTTTATTATTATTTTCTTACTTTTTGGAATGTCTTTCCAGAACACCACGTTACACAAAATTCACATAGGTTTTTCCTTTTCAAATAACCAGACTCCTGTCCGCCCTAACAAAACGCTAGTCACACTTAGGTGAACAAATAAAACATGGCCGCGTTGAGTTTACGAGCCAACTTCGTTTGTCCGCTGAGTTTCGATGAGAGAACACTTATACAATCACAGAGCTCGGAATCATTCAGCAGCTCCTAGAGACGCCATAAATGAGCCTTTCATCTTTATGAGAGACAGAAGTACTGAAAAAACTGGCCAAGAGCAAGTTGGACTTCCACACGAAGAGTTCAACCTTCGTGTGCAAGTCGCAACTTGCTCTTACAAACTAAAAACATGTTTCTTGTATTAAAAAATTAAATTAAAAATAAAAGGGAGCCCCCCTTTTATTTTTAATTTAATTTAATTTTTATTATTTGTCGTTACAGCGGCAACAGAAATACATTTATGAAAATTTCAACTGTCTAATTATCACGGTTCATGAGATACAGCCTGGTGACAGACAGACGGACGGACAGTGGAGTCTTAGTAATAGGATCCCGGAACCCTAAAAAGGAAAATAACTTTCGCACAGGGATTTCTTGTCCTTCGAAATGTAGAATGGCCCTTCTAATATATTCCTGCCCGTTCGATTAGCGCTTGGCACAAGGTTCGGCTGTCGACGACTCATGCCTAGCCTGTTCCAAACTATATTGGGGTCGGCTTCCAATCTAACAAGACCATCCATTATTTTACGAGCTGTTCTGTATGGTGTCGGACGTAGAAGAATAGCACCATCCCATTACTTCCCGTGGGTGTCGTAAGAGGGGCGACAAAGGGAATCACCAGAGAATGCAGCAGCATTCTCTTTGTATTGCAACAGCTTCACTGCGATCGCCAACCCGCCTGCCAAGCGTGGCGCCTTTGGGGTAGACCTATGTCCAGCAGTGGATGTCTTTCGGCTGATATGATGACCTCCACGACCCAGTAAGTGAGTACCACGATCGCGGGCCTGCGGACGGCGTGCGTTGGATGGCTCGCTGTCCGATCACCATCAGGCCCGGGTCGATGGCGCGTTGTGTTGATGTCAGCATAGAAGACGGGGCCCGCTAGGGCCAGAGCCTGCCAGGGTTGCGGAATTTGTTAGAAAGAGTCACCGCGGGCCAGGAACGCAAAGTGCTTTAGAAGAAACACGGATGGGTTTTAGTCAGTAAGAGTCTGACACGCCCTTCCGCTCCACCCAGAGCGGAAGAAGTCATTTGATGATTTCCCATCCTTAAAAAAAATGTTAGAGTCGCGATACACCTTGGCAAGCCTGGTTGTCAGACTGTGTGGCTTCCGAAAACTTGGAACGACTGTCAGAGATCTACAAATGACAATTCTAAATTGTAACGAGCCGTAAAGTTGTAAAAGTAAGACTTCACGACTTTAGCGCCTCTAGCGGCGAATTCAATCGAAATAGCAGCTTGAGTTTCGGGTGTCATAGCCACAGTCAATTTGTTATGAACCGTCAATATCCATGAGTAAACGGTGATACTACCTGACACGCTTCGTTTGAATGGACAGTTTTGGCAATGCCAGTTCTAGCAGTACCCGCGTCTCGGTGGTCTGTGGGTACAATCAAGGACGTATGTTCCTTATTTCTGAAACCTTAGTATACAGGGTGTTTCAGAAGTGCGTCGTCATATATAAGGGTGACGTTCAAAACAAATAAAATATCGACTTTTAAAAAAATCTGGTCCCAAAAAAGGACTAAAATATTCCAAACAAATCACTTTTCAAGCAGTTTCATGCGGTTGGTGGCATTTATTTTAGTTCAATCACAGATTTGGTGTCACTAACAGCATCAGACTGCTTGAAAAGTAATAATTTTTCACTGTGTTTCATTGTTGTTTCATATTTTCTTACTTATATATATTTAATATGTATCCATTTAAGTATATTGTATTGCTTTATTTCTGTTTGTTCGTGTTCTATGTTAACTTTATATTTGCACCAAGTGCAACCCCATTTCATGTCCAGGATATCTCTATCCATTCCAGGTTGCCTGGAAGAGATGGCGGAATGCGATAAGGCTGCCAATCGTATGTTTTTTTTGGTTTTATTTGGTTTACAATAAAGTATAAATGAATAAAACATCAATAAAATACATAGTATTGAACTTTTAAGTCGTTTTTAGGAGTCGGTTTTTTATAAAGTCGATCACCCTGTACAAGGTCCTAAGGTAGGTATAGGAAATGAAGATTGAGCCCAGAAAATATCGGGTTTCGTGTTCCTCATGTTACACATGAAATGAGGTTCCGGCAAACGAGTGCCGAAGCGTGTTTAGTACGTTGAGACCGTAATAAGATTGGACGTTGTTAAAACAAAGGTAGGTAGAGTAAATAGTATTTCTATTACGGGTACTACTATACTGGAGAGTGAATGATAGCGTGACGGCAGAAGAAAACTTGTTGAGGCGACCCCAAGTAAAGCTAGATTTACATGACTTTGTGTCGTGTTGTGTCGTCGCGCGGGAAACACTAATCAAACGAATCTATTTAGTTCTACGTCATAATTATCGCAACCAGTTCTGTAGCCAATCAACTGCGTCAGAAGGCACAACACACTAAACAATAATTTAAACCCGGCTTAACATGGCACAAGGACAGAAAAATGATGCCTTGACTTTTTCACGTATTTCCTCTCAGAAAAGTGGTGGGCTAAAATATGAAACCGGCTCGAGTGAAATTAATTTCATTTGTTACCAAAAAAATGTTAATTCAATTTCCTGTTCCTTTGATACCGTCAAAGTTTGTTTCAAGGACATGAATATTGTTTCGACTGATGAAAAGCGTCGAAAAATCAAAAGACAGGTTCAAATTCAATTAATTAGCGAAACTCAACAAACAATCTTAGCTCGTAATTTAAACATTACCAGCAGATGGCGCTGTAATCACCTACTGTTTCTTATACTTAAAAAGTTTCGATTTTTTTTGTGTCATCGTCATTAAATGTTTCGATAGCCATCACGATAGCGAAGTCGCGCTAGTTAATTTATTTTAAACCTATACCTATTATGCGAACAATAAACTAAAAAGAAAACACAATATGAAAAAAAAAGATTGGTACGACATTTTTGTCCCAACCCTAAAGTAACAAAAAAATGCTTGGCAGCCGAGCCATTAGCCATTATCTTCAATTTTAGTGTCAATTCCACTCAATCGACACTAAAATTGCCGATATCGATACTTACTCGCTTCAATAAAACATCCTTAGACGTGAAGTTACAATGAAAGCTTTCATACTGAAATAACAAAAGCTATTCAATAGGTAACAGAACGATTGAAACGGTTGCGGGGAAAGTGAGACAACATTACCCTAAAGGAAACCGGAAACATTGATCTCCATAAAACACCATTTGCCAAATATTTTGTTCATATCCGATTTTTGAAGTGAAAACTTCTTTAGCGGCGTTGTGAACTTTTTGGGATGGGTAAAAACTGTTAAACTTGCGTCAGGACACGTGACCTTATCGAAAATTCGTAAGACGGACCAAAAGTTCTGAAGTGTTAAATTTTTAATGTAATATAAATTGTCATGTTTGTGTACGATAGCTCAATAAATGAATATTGTATTTTACCACATACATTATAGTACTTTTATACTGATAATTAAAGCAATTCGTGAGAAATTATTCCCTTACCATTCCAAAATATCAAAAATGCACAACGTTAAAGTTCAAGTTTTCACTTCTGCCGGCACTCCCGGAGTGCAACCCGTTGTATTTTTTTTTGCATCATCAAATGACTTCTTCCGCTTTGGGTGGAGCGGAAGGGAGTGTCAGACTCTTACTGACTAAAACCCATCCGTGTTCCTCCTAAACCCCTTTGCGCTCCATTGCCGCAGTGACTCTTTCGAACAAATTCCGCAATACAGCTGGTGCAGCTGAGGAGTTCACCCTTGTTTGATAGAACAACGTTTGATATAATATTACTAAATCGAATTTTAGTTGCAATAAAGTCATTTCGAAGAATTATTCATTTGACCGAATAATTCATTGGTAAATTTTTATTTAGCGTAATTATTTATTTGAACTAATTTCATTTCGCCGAATTTTCAAATGCACTAATTTTATACTTTATACCCTATACACCTGCCACCCTCAACTATTGTTACCAGGAGAAACTGGATGCAATCTGGACTTTAGGGCACCCCGACTCGGATAGGTTAGGTTAGAAGGGGATGGCGGGGTCGTGTGAGCGAGCGAAGCGAGCGAATAGACCCCGCCATCCCCTTCGTGGTTATTTTTTTTATAAACCACCCAGAAGTAGGAGCCCCGCGAAGCGGGGCTTTCGTCGACCAAGCCCACCCTCGACCATGCATAGAATATTTTAAGGTTTGGTTAAGTGTTAAATGCATGGTTATACCGTCTGAAAATTACATCAAATGAACATTATACCTTTTGATCATTAGCGCAAATGTTGTTATAGCAAATAAATATTCGATGAACTGAAAATTCTGTCAAACGATATTATACAAAGTGATGATTTTCTTAAACGTTGTTCGATTTAGTAATATTATATCAAACGTTGTTCTATCAAACAAGGGTGAACCCAGCTGAGGTTGTATGTATTATCCAAAAAGTTTTTCGCCATCACAACAATTAGACTGCCTAACCTTTTTCTTAGGGAAGTAGCTGAGCACCAGTATTCCCGGCAGTCCCCAATGTTTTAAAGGCGTTTCATTTACTGTTGTTAGGTACGTTATTGAGACCGGCCGTAAATGTAAATATTATAGACTCATTTACCAGTTATTATCAGTTGAAGACAAGTCGCATCGCCGCAGTGTCGCGTCACATAATACAATCGCGTGTAGAAAAACTGGGTTAGTCAATAAATACATTAGAATTGTAAATAGCTCTTTGTATCTAATTGGTAAGGGAACGCGGTCTCCTTGCAATTGATATCAATTAGAAATAATTAATTAATAGTACCTTTCCTACCGACCACCAACCCCCGTAGTGTCACGTGCGGCCAATAAATCAGAAAGGGGTTAAGTTTGACTAGCGATGGCGTTTGGTTCTGCTTGTGCAAATGTGGTTTTATTGATTGTATCTGATACAGCAGCGTTTCCCATTTGGTGGGTCGCGACCCGGTACCGGGCCATCAAAATAAAATACCGGGTCGCAGCATTCCCGCCTTGTTCTAAGAATAGTACTAAATACAGAAATATTAGGAAAACATTTTAATAGTAATATAAAAATAATTCTAAAAACAATAAATGATGCTTTATGCTTGATGTAACCAGCGGGTGTTAAAAGTATTGAGTGGGTCACGAAGGGGCAGTGTGGAAATTAAATAAATAAACCGGGCCATGGCAGAATAATGTTTGGGAATCACAGTGATACAGAACAAAGACGCAAGTCCTGGTTACTATAGTTGTAGACCTGAGTTTCACAAGTCAGCCGTTTTTTTTGTTTAGATGGGAAAAATATCACACTATATCACATCTCACTAATATTATAAAGGCTAAAGTTTGTGTGTGTGTGTATGTTTGTTACTTCTTCACGCAAACGGCTGGACCGATTTAGATGATGGTTTAGATATTGATTGAGTCCCGGAAAAGGACATAGGATACTTTTCATCCCGGGAGTATATATAGGGATAATTTTCGACATTAACGCCGGCGGAGCCGCGGATATTAAATAAATAAATCATAAAATGACTGCTCCCGCTCTGGACGTAGTGTGAGGAAGTGTCAGAATCTTACTACAAAAACACCCGTGTTCCTTACATGTCTTTTGCGTTCCAGGGCCGCAGTAACTCTTTCGATCAATAGGGATGTTGCCCGGTTTACAAAATATGCATAAAAGAACGACAGGAACTAAATATGGCATAATTAAAAAATACATTTTATAGACTGTATACATATACCACCGTATATGAGTCATATAGCCCGTGGCTAAATAATAACAGCCCTACGGGTCGATCTTCAAGGTTGAGCAACGCTTACCAAGGAGATTATGTGGACACGGAGGTAACTCGGTATGTTAAGATGATAACCGATATTATCTTAACATACCGAGTTACCTCCGTGTCTCGGAAGCAAAGCTCGGTCATCCAGGTGCATCATGTTGAGTGACAGCATCACCAAAAATCCGAAATTCTTTTTAGTAGCTACAAATCTCAGAGACTGTCTTTTTGTGTCCGTGGCCCTTCATCTATTATGGAACTGCAGAGCAGGTGAAGTAAATACGTTTCTCAGACCGTAACCAACCTATGGGTACTACAGAACAGTTACAACTTTCCTCCAACGACACACTGAATTAAAGACTTAACTTATTTATGAGCAGTTTATATGCTTAGTACTCGCTCGCCCAGCGGAAAACCGAGTGAAAAGACAATTTCATTAAATTGATGGCGACGGCGAGTTTAACTTACATATGTATGTAGTTTTAATTGAATGTCTTTTATATAGCCTCCCCTACTCGTAAAGTTTTCCCTCGTGGAAACGTGGCGAGCGCCACCTAAGACTAGGTTGGAGGAAACGCAGCCAGGTGGAGGAAGGTCTAATATGGTGATAAGTTCTGGTATATTCTTTATTTTGTCTTCTTCCGTTATTTTCAGAGGTCGGAATTAGGTAGAGTTCGTTATGTACTTACACTGATTTCATGCAGCGAAAGAATAAAGTGGTTTAACGCCAGAGCATAAACGCATCGGCGTGCCCGCTACGCCAAGCCACAAATTCGCCGTACTTTTTGTCACATATTTGTGACGTTTGGCGTAGGTACAGGGGGGCACGCGCTTGCTTGTCATGTATACGTTTGAAAAGTTAAACACCTTATCCAACTCTTCCGTCCAGTAGTGTTCAATATACCCTGGCCTAAAAAAAAAAAAACAAACAATCAATTTACTAATCCTTTTGCCAACTAGTGTAGTTGGCAGAAAAAACAAAATCTAGTTGACTCGGCCATCTTAAAGCCAGGATTAACCCAAATCCTAGACCCTGGGATTGACTTCTAGTTCGACGGAGCCAGATTAGACTCCGTTAGAAAAGGTTTATCTTCAACTCGTGCCTTTGTCAAAAAACAGTTGGAACGATCACTGTCAACCGCTCTTCAAATATCACGAAAAACAGAAATGAAAGTACATAATTTCAATGAAACCTTATCCGAAGAATGTGGTAATATCGTGCCTGAAATTGGTCTCTTTAAAAGGTTTGTCAGCGAGCAATGGAGCGCAGCATTCTGGGAGTCCGATTAATGGACCGCGTTAGGAACAACGTGCTGCGTTCCAAAACAAAAATCGCCGACGTCACAAAAAGCAGCCAAACTAAAGTGGGACTGGGCCGGCCACGTCTGCCGTATGTCGAACGGTTCATGGGCTGAAGCAACCACAATGTGGGTTCCAGAAAATGCTCGACGACATCGCGGGAGACCCAGGCGAAGATGGCGGGACGAACTTGACGCCTATCGGCCAGATTGGTCCACACTTGCCCAAAGCCGGGAGGAATGGAAGGAAGAAAGGGAGGCCTTTGCCCTGCAGTGGGACACAATTGGCTAAAATAATAAATAATTAAAAGGTTGTTCTATATTTTTTAACTTACTATACCTATACACTTAAAATATAAATTCCTAACTAAAATATGGCGTCAAAAAATTTGTCCGCATCGCTATCGACTGGAAGTGAGCCCAAAAGACTGGCGGCATTGTCACGTTGTATGGCAATGCTTATCCTCTGTCCGAGGTAAAAGCCAGCCCTAGGGTCACGCGAAGTGAAGTGGTTTTTTTTAACAAGGAAGAAATAAAGCAGAATGTGTTGTTTATGAACACGATTTTGAATCTTTGATCGTTAATAAATTGACACTCTTGTGTTGTCGCGTAGATTTTTTTTTGTTTCTATTTATTTCCTGCGGTTTCGCTCCAAAAGCCTGTCCCACAGGAAGTTTCAGTAACTGAAGTTTTCAGTTTCAGTAACTTTCAGCGAGCCGTAGCCAAAGTCAGTAATTTCGGAGGTTTTGACAAACACCTTAACAAACAAACAATTTTTCCCTTTTCTAATGGTAATTTAGATCAGATTTTTAAGCTTTAATCATATAACTCTAGATCCACCAAGGAGTTCTTCTTATTATTTGAGATACTCGATTCAAATAGCAAACAGGTATATTTCTTAGAATCCTACCCGAGAAGGCTTTATTTAGCCAACAACCTTTTCAGCTTCATGTTCGTCACGTAATGTTCATGACATTTACAAAAAAGTATTTCAAATCTAATTATATCAAATAATGTGTCTGTATCAACGAAATACCGTGAAGTCGTACTAAAAGGTTCCAAGAATCTATCAACCCTGCCAGTCGCTGGTATAAGGCGGTTAACTCACTAACGGCCCGTGTCAATAACGTATCTACCTTTAAGCAGCTGTCAAAATAGCTACCAACAGTAGCTAAAACGTCATTTTTGCCTTTGTAACATGACGTTTCGGCTACTGTTGGTAGCTAATTTGACAGTTGGTTAAAGGTAGATACGTTATTGAAACGGGCCGTAAATGGACTTGACCGCAGTCATGCTTGGGTGGCATATGCCTACCTCGCTTCTCGGTCAGCCTGTCTGCGTTGGTCACACTTAACAGGCTTGGGACAGAGCTGCACTCCGAATTTGTAAATATAATATAGGTATGAGGTGTCAATTAGTTCAGTCTAGCTCACTCCGGCTAATTTTCCGAATAGACCGGCGGGGACGTAGAATATCAACCTATACATATTGCCACTGCTGAGACAGGTCTCCTCTCTGAGAGAGAGAGTGGGCTGTAACCTCACGATCGTGACCAGTGCGGGTTACTAAAGCAGTCGCCACCATGTCTTAGTTTCTTGTTTCTAAGATACCGGCCAAGTGCGAGTTGGACTCTTACACGAAGGGTTCCGTACTATAAACTGAAATAAAAAAACACGCGTCTTGTAAGGGAGCCTCTTTATTTTATTTTTATTATTTGTTGTTATAGCGGCAATTGAAATACACACTGAAAATTTCAACTGTCTACCTATTACGGTCCTTGAGATACAGCCCGCTGACAGACGGACGGACGGACAGACAGCGGAGGCTTAAAAGTTCGTTAGTTACCCTTTGGGTACGAACACACGGCCCAAGTTGGGTCCGATGCCACTAGGCCACCACAGGCACACCGCGGGCAAGCCTATCAAGTGAACTCCCCGCTTAGAGAAAACTCACCGTCAACGAAAAGAAAGCCATTGTATACTTTGTCCCTTTCGTGCCAATCCCCATACGAGTCTATAATAAAATCGTAATGAAGCCGCGTTTGCTCATTCAATATTTACTGAAGAAACAATTACTTGGCTATATTCGCAGGATACGATCGCCTGGAGCAATCACGCCTGTTTATCGGGCTGTAAATATACTCGGTGTTTTCGTCTGGGAATATCAGGACAAGTGTACAGATGCTTGTCATATTTTGGTGTCTGTTGTTAAATCAGGCGTTCTTTTATTCGTGAAATAGCATAATTATTTTCGATATTTATTCTTTTTATGCTTAATTTGTTTCTGGCCATGACTTCGTCCGCGTGAAAAGTGTTTTATTATTCCAAGGGAATTTCCTACAGTGGTAAAATTAATTATATGTCCTAATACAGTGTATAGTTTGCCAGTGTGCAAGTTTAATTAAAACCGGCTCGGCGGTATAGACGTGAAAATGTAACAGACTTGTAAATTCTAGTTCGATCCAGCTCGTCCCTAGCTGACCTCCCCCCGAGACCCGTACCCCACAGGGGGTGCCCTTAGCGTGTAGTCGCTTAGTTTGTAAGTTTTTTATAAGCCCTGGCTGGAGACTTTAATATTATATTAAGGAAACCACAGGCAAGCCCGGTTAAGCAGTCGACAACCTTATAGGTTGAACTGCGAGTAGCCACTCACAAAAAAAAAAAAGGTAAAACTCTTATTAACAACCCCACAGATGTCCTGTAATATTCTACGGGATTAAGAAAGATAATCATACAATGGTTAGGGACTACTGAGCTGTCAGTAGGAACTGTGAGAAAAAAAGATGGCGTCCCTAACTATTGTTTATTATCTCGTGTCTTTTCCGGAGACACAAGCGTATTCCGTAAGTTATACGTTGGTCATAAAACAATGTCTGGGCTACTCTACTGTGGGCGTTCGTCGAGATTACTTTTTGTTTGAAGAAATATTGCTTACAGAAGGTACGACTACGAATGTTATTTCGTGTAGTTCAAAGGGAACCGACATACGCTTTAGCTATTACTCACGCACTTACAATAATGGGTGCAACAATTTATTTAGTTGAAAGTGTTGAAACAGAGGAAAATATTAGTACAATTTGTAACAAGCTATCAAAGACGATGGCTTTCAGTTTGACAATTCAACAACATTCATTGAGTTATTTATGTTCTTGAGTAATCGAGTTTTTGCCCGACTGCCCCACGAGGAGGGTAATATTTTTTGCGAGTTATTATGTGTGTGAGTTTCGAGGTGGCACAAGAAAAGAATGTCTGGAAGGATGTGGAGGAAGCCTTTGCTTAGCAGTGGGACACAATAGGTTAAAAAAAAAATGTATTTATACAACGTGTAACAGAATAAACGCAATACCTCTAAAGGGGTTATTGTACTCATTATTATGAACAACTTTTATAATGTGACCAACACTGAAATCGCGAAAAATAAATCGACTCCCCCTTCCATTTTTGTGCGCATAACTCGACAAAATGTACTGAACAGCTGTTTTTATTTTTCGCGATTTCAGTGTTGGTCCCATAGTAAAAGTTGTTCATAATAATGAGTACAATGACCCCTTAAGAGCTATTGCGTTTATTCTATTACACGTTGTATATGTTTGTATGTCTATTTCAGTAACAAACTTTCTAAACGGCTGAATTGATTTTAAAAAATGAGTCGTTTAAAGTACCGTACAAAAATTTTGAACAAAAAAAAAGAAAAGTCGCCTGTGGCCCTTACATAAGTGATGTCGTATTTTTTTGAGCATAGTCGTGTGGAATATCAAAATAAAGAGTTCTAGGGGTCGGTTACAAAAATATTTCGTAACTATCTTTTAGGAAAAAAGGACAAATAAAAAATGAAGCAATGGATTAGTTAGTTAATGGAATTTCTTTAAACATTCTTCGGACAATTTTAGGCAGCATCCCTTTTGCGTAACACAAAAAGGGTGCTGCCTAAATCTGCCACCAAGACTCTCAAAAACTACAAGCGTAGTCTACGTACAATATAGCACTTCTAACTTCCAAAACAAGAACCTTGAAAGCCCAGGATTTTCTGTAGCAAAGTTACGAGTACGACCAATATTCGGATGAGACAATCACAATCTTGGCCAAATGTATTCCAATTTCTTAACCCGACACAAATCCCTATAACAGCCCATAGGCCTTCGGTCCCGAATATCGGCCTCCCCATAGAGCTCGTTCAGCAAGATATTACTTTAGTTGTTTGTGTTGACCATAGAGCTCTGAGTTGATAGAGGTGGCAATGTCACCGGAAAATTGCAAACTCCGTAAGATTGTAATAAATCTTTATTAGATTATAATAACTTCTCGATATATAGGTATTATGAAAAAAAAAATATTACAATATTATATTAATGTCAAAGATGGCAGAAGATAGGCAGATATAATAAACAGGCAAGTATTAACTTATTGCATAGTAAATTGAAATGCATTCCTAATATTCCGCGTAGATGGTAAATTTTTTTTGACGTGACTACGGCTAATAAATCGATGAACGCCGGCTGCACGCACGAAAAAGGATGACTATAAATATAATTAAAAGACGTCAGTTTCTACATATAGGTACGCCATTTGTGTCGTAACTCGTACCTTTTGTTAAAATTTGATACGGTTGGACAGTTTTAGCAGTGTTGCTATGACCGGCAAATTGCAAACGCCGCCGCGCCGTAAGATTGTAAAATATCGCGTGAAATTTTTCCTTAATAAATACGGATTATATTGGAAACTATTGAGTTTGGATGGGTTTATTGAATACAAAACGTTTTTTCATAATATATCGAAAATCGATATATTATGATAAAGAAGATCTAATAAAGATTGACTACAATCTTACGGAGTCTGCAATTTTCCGGTGACATTTACAAGACAGCCAAGAAGTTGTGCTTTCGCATTTCGGTGCCACGAATTGAATTAGTACAGTCGATCGCACTTTCATGTTAACACTTTGACCTTGATCTGGTCTAGCTTAGTACGATTTTTTTTTAGTGACGGCCGCCATGGCTCACGTAAAACGGTCCAACATCAGCCGGTCGATTCTGTAAACATATCGAAGTGAAGGCTTGGGAGAAGTGATCACGAGGTGAGCTGTCAATCCATATTATCAAGATGTCACTTGATCACAAAGTGAGCTGTCATTCTATCTTGATTATGTGGATTGACAGCTCACCTTGTGATCACTTCACCAAAGCCTTCACTTCAACATGTTTACAGAATCGACCGGCAGGACTAAGTGCAGAAACCAAACCCCGATAGATAGATTGATGAATAGATAGTACGGTGTTTCAATAGAGTTTTGAGTAGTTTGTGGCCTACCTTTTTTCCTCTTTTTTTTAATTAGGGACTTTTACACGTCTGTGTATGCCAGTCCCATCGTACCTTTACAATAGCTTACTTAACTAAATGTCCTTACTTAGGTATACAGATTGCCCTAAATTCTGTCTCTTTTTTTAAATGTTTTTTTCATATTTGTATTTTCTACAATTGTGCTTTTGTGTGTTGTGTTTTCTGTTCTTGTGCCAGATAAATGTTTTATTTATCTATCTATCTAGGTAGTGTTTGTCGAATCGTTGCGCTCCATATAGTTCAGAGTTGAGCTACACGATAACTGACAAATGCTTGCACTGTCTGGATAGGTCTACTTAAATCTGTGTGGTGATTTGTCTCAAAAGCCCACTACAGACATTAACCTTTTGAACGCCATTGCCCCGTATGCTAAACGTAAAGTACGGCGAATTTGTGGCTTGGCGTCGGGGGCACGCCGATGCGTTTATGCTCTATCGGCGTTAAAAAGGTTAAACCACATGGTTCTTATATGGTTTGACCAGTTCGGATTGGACGGACCTTAAAAGGGACTTTGACCGTTGTATCTCAGGGTAGTCAGCTTTGAAACACCGGTCTCATCTATTTAAAATTTACTAGAAAGATTGACGTGTAAGTGTCACGAATATTTTTAACCCACTTGCAAAAAAAATATCATGAAAGCGAGACCGGGTTATTCTGGTTTTGTTTCAACTACGTCTCTAGACGATCCCTGTGATTCCTTGTTCTATGGTACCTTTCCCTTATATTTATCCTAGTTCTGAGTTGGCCAACATTTTGCATTATGTATGCTTCGTTATTTCTTTCAGCAACTTTCAGATAGTTTCACTGCTACCGGGCGCTGACAGTCCCCTTCCAATGTTTCCGTGTTATTATTTGTATGTTGCATCTATTTCAGGACTTTTTCCATTCAGTCTGTTAAGGAAATGTACCAATGACGTATCCAAACGATATTTCTGACTATATTAATGTGATAAATTTCCTTGAAAAGAGGTTATGGTTATCGGTTTTCCTTTAAAGGAAATTTGTTATTAACCAATGTTTATTTAATCCTATTATAAAGAGCATTAAAAAAATATGGTGGTAAAGTAAATAAATTGTGGTCCGCGGTTGAGACCTCTAATTATTCGTAATAATTGTGACGCAGATTTAAAACCAAGTAAACAAACTTAAATTTGGAACTAAGCTTCTGAAATTGAGTATTTCTCAAACTCTGCTTAAGCCTGAAAATATTGTGAACACAGTAAAAAACTCGCCCTAATGGTAGGCGCCAGATAAGCTTGCAATAAAGGACATTTACCTTTCCCTAATATCCCTGCGTAGATACCCGAACAATAAATTATGAACTGTTTTTTATTACTAGATAACTTAAAGAACCACGATAGAAGTCGATTCAGGACAACTTTATGTCTTTATGTCGGTTTTTTATTTTAAGAAAGTCAATAAATGTATGTGGGTCAATGACTTCGCAGGACTACAGCAAGCCGTATAGAAAGGGCGTATAGAATGGGCCAATGCACAATTAAAGCTTAGTGCCCCAAAGACTAAAAAGCCGAAGAAGTTTTCTTGGATGCTTGAGTCCATCTACCGGCAACACATCGTCGGGAAGATGTGAACTTTGGCGAGAGAAGCTCAAACCTGATTATTTCACCGGGACCTCGGAAAACCTCCCACCTGGGAATGCGCTGCCGAGGCCCACCTGGAAAACCCTAAATAGACTCCGCACCCAGGTCGGTCGCACTAAAGATAACCTCCTCAAACGGAAGTTCTTGGATGGCTCCGATCTCCAGTGTTTTTGTGGCGTCGCTCCGCAGTCCATGGCCCACCTCTTGTCTTGCGCCGCATGCCCAGTCACCTGTACATGTGAGGACCTTATGGCTGCGTCAGCAAACGTTGTTGCCGTTGCTGAGTACTGGGCCAAACTCTAAATTTTATAAGTATCTATTTGCCACCGACACGCTATGAAGATTGCACATTTATCTTGCGCCTAACGGAGTCAGCTTATTAACAGCAGACATTTTCTTTTTTTTATATCGGTGGGAATCCCTCATGGATCTCCTGTGCCCTTGGGCGGGTGAAGGGGTCTGTCAGACTCTTGCTGACTAAAAAAACCCCCCGTTCCATCTCCCACCTACGTCGGGGATCGCGAGAACGGTTGTGACTTCCGTAATCCCCGCCTGGCCTTGCGTCAGTAGGGGGAATGAGGTGTTTGACTCCTTTCGCTGCATCAAAGAGGCCCCTCTTTGATGCAGCGAAAGGAGTCAAACACCTCGCGCCGCCACCTCGGGTCCGGATGAATGGGGGGCGACGGACATCCCTAAGTCCGCCGCCCCTGGACCCAGTTAGGGAGGCCGGAAGAGGGCAGCGTATGCCCTCCTCCGACGCCCGATGCGCCTGCTGCGGGCCGCAAGGGGGGTGGAAATTTCCCTCTCTCTTTCTGCAGCCTCCTTCTGGATTTAACCAACATACCGTAACTTGTAGCCCATTTATATGAAAATCACCCTTACGCCGCGTGAAAGGCCGAAATACGACCGAGCCTTTTCTCAAGACCATTTGACCTAGACTAATCCACAACGCAAACATTCATACTAATAACATCCAATATAAATACCAATATTCAGGATAATCGAATCTCTGCTAGTTGAGGAAATACCGAAGTTATTAGATATCTCTATCGAACGGAATCTCTTCATGTTATAGAATCGAATATCGGAATATTTAGCTTTTGGGTATGGTGTTCCTCCATTATTCGAATCTTTTGAAGAATTAATCATAAATTCAAGAAAATACCTACATAAAAATCACAAGGAAAGATCTTATATCCTAGAAGCAAGCTTGCAAATTACTAACTTAAATATACTTATTAAATGTCATTCTTATTACCATGCAATTCAATTTATTATTACAAATAATATAAAATAAATTATTCATATTCATTCATCATTAAAATTATTTTTTAAGTACTAAAATGATTATAGTTTTAAGTTACTAGGATGTGGGTTCGGTGAAGATTAAGTAGCAAGTCGCTCTGTGAATGGGTACCATCACCACCTTAGACTACCATCAAAAAATTCCTATTTATAAGTATGTATGTATAAGTAATTTCGTAACAAAAAAGGCTCCAAATGTCGCTAAATCTAATTTTATTAAAGAAAACGTGAAACAAGGAAATCCGCAAATCAGCTGCTGTCTTGCTCTGTTGATTGATAACGTTTTAATGTTGTTATTAATTTATATGAATAAATAAGGGATTTTAATGTGGTAGCATAGCAAATGTAAACTTATTGAAGTATTATATAGGTAGGTAGATATTTTTAAGTGTTTATCATTGTAGAAGCGACATCCATTTGTGTCGGTTCGTTTACATTTTACAATTTCGTTAATGGATAAATTCAAAATGTCAAAAAAAAAATAAGTAGGTACAGATTGTGCAAATCTCTTCAAAATAAGAGTGAACATGCTTCTTCTGGGTAAGCTCGCTCCATCGTCGACTTTGTCTCTGTCATCTATGACCTAGACTAGAGTCAAGAGCAAACCCATATTATTATTATTTTTTAAATGTCTCTAAAAGTCACCAGAATATTTCTTGCCGCTAAACATTGAATTAAACATCCTGAATTAACAAAAGACTCGTTAGATTTAGCGACAAAGTCGCTGAAGTGGTAACACTGGCTATGACCAACCATTAAATAGGTACCGAGTTTCGAGATTGTTTTTACAATGTTACTAAATTAATTAAAATACCTATATAATTTATAAAACAATCATTATAATTCCTAAATTAAATTCTGCATTAATAAACCAGTAAAACTAACAAATATCTAATAAAAGTTATTACATTAATCACTCAGTGTTCTTCCTCCTCTCTCCTACTTGTTCTATGCTGTGCCCGACAGGGTCCATAATTATGACTAATATAATTATTTCCTAACAACTTCATACATTATGGTACGCAATAAAGAATTGAGAATTCTTCGGTGCCTCGGAAAGCACGTTAAGCCCGTGGTCCCGGCTGTCATTTGAACAGCTTTGATAGCCGTTATAGAAGCCAGAAAATCTGACACCAATCATTGGCTTCTAATAAAAATAAACGTTTATTTCGACCAACAACGCACACACATTACACATAATAAAATATTAATATTCAAATAACATATATTACTGGTTTCAATTGCTCAGTAAGTGAACCACACAGCAATGGTTCAGGTAAGCTGATAGCAGAATCTAACTTAAAGATAATCTTACCATCAAAATCCATTTGTCAGAAGAATAAATTGATCCTACTGTGCCGTAAGAAAGGGGTTGAAATATAGCCCGGAGCTCAGCAAACTAATGCCAAACTTTCATGTTTATATGGTCGAAACTTTGAAACTCAATCACGCCGTAATGCCTGAACGGATTTGGTAAAAAGTTGGGCTACGGAGGATCGTCTCAGACAGGTTTAGCCGCAGGCAAAGCTGTTAGATAAATAGGCTAATCTGTCTTATCTATACACTAGCTTTTGCGAGCGACTTCGTACGCGCATATATCCGTTTTTAGGGTTCCGTACCCAAAGGGTAAAACGGGGCCCTATTACTAAGATTCCGCTGTCCGTCTGTCACCAGGCTGTATCTCATGAATCGTGATTGCAAGACAGTTGAAATTTTCACAGATGATATATTTCTGTTGCCGCTATAACAACATAATAAAAGAGCTTTTAGCATACAAGAAACATGTTTTTTTTCGGCTTATGGTACGGAACCCGTGTGCAAGTTCAACTTGCACTGAGCCAGTTTTTTCCGTTCCCGTATAGCCTATATAGCCTTCTTCATGAATGTGGCTATCATATACAAAAATATTTTGTCTAATTCGACTGGTAGTTCCAGAGATTAGCGCGTTCAAATAAACAAACTCTTCAGCTTTATTATATTAAGTATGCGATAGTAGGCGAATGATTGAATAACAGCTGAAAGACGAGAAAATTCAACTAGAAATTGCTCGTTGAAATACTTTTCTGTTAATTGCCTATCATTTGACAAGAGTATCGTAATTCACATAATGAAACAAAAGTTTATTCTAGTAGTTTTAAATTGTGCTCGTTAAATAGATGAAACTTAATAGCGTTTGATATTGAATACCTTTGCCATTGAAATATCTGCGTCACTTAAAGCAATTGTAGTACTTAGTTTGTAAACATATTGAATTCAAAATCGACTTGTCCTGCAATTCTCAATTGCTGAAGGTGTTATATCGCGTATCTTTCACCTTCAACATATTGTTACGAGCTTGGGGTTCCTGACAATAAAAAAAAACCGATTAAATAACCAAAATGACACTTTAAAAACACTAATTACAACTTTAAACGAATTAATTATAAAACTCAACTTCACTATAGATCACTTTAATCGCACTTGAAGATCGCTTCCGAAGTATTCGCTTGTATCGCAAATCCAATACTGACTCGGTGGAAGTCGCTACGTCCCTGTCAGGGGACGTGGCGAGCGGTCACAGGGCTAGGCCCCTGCCCGCGGCCCGTAAAAACGGGCCCGTCATTGGGTTGCAACCAATGTGCGGAGCTTCGTCGGGCGCGCGCCTGTTCGAAAACGAATAGCAACGCGCGCCCGTGTGTATAGATGCGTGTGGATTGACTCGGTCGCGGGCTATACTGGCCTTACATAGGTCAATTAATTCCAGAACCTTCTACTGTAGAAGCATCTGGAAACTGGAAAGTACTCGCAACTACCGGTGCCGGCTGACCAGATATCGAGAATTGTAGAATGTTCTGGCATAGAAATGTCTAGAAGGTTCTTAACTCTACTAGTTCTGCTACTCGATACTAGATGGCGCTAGTAGTAACTAACGTCGTTATGTACCCGGCATTAATTCTGTCGCGTAACAATATATTCAACCATACTGACTGGAGTTCAATTTTTAACAGCTGGGTGCGCTTCTCTTATCCTTCAAATGGTCGGCTTTAAATACAGAAATGTAATTTTTTGTCATGTTTCAAATAGACGTATGTTCATTCTTTCTTGTTTCACTTACTAATGATAGACCATCTCATTGTTCCAGATGTAGGTTACGATTACGTGGTGGACCAGCAGCCGATAGGCAAGCTGCTGTTCCGACAGTTCTGCGAGAGGAACCGGCCTCAGTACCACAAGTACAATAACTTTCTAGATGCGGTAAGTATTCATTGAATGAATGAATTCCTTTATTATTTTCTTTACTAGTTTATTATTATACTTATAACGTGTAACAGAATAAACGCAATACCTCTTAAGGGGTCATTGTACTTATCATTATGAACAACTTTTATGAATGACCCCAATATGCCAATACCCCAATGACCCCATAAGAGATATTTCGTTTATTCTGTTACTCGTTTTACAGTAGCATGTTAGGCTTAAGAGTGTCTTGAAGCACCTTTGAAATTGATTCAGTATTGTAGCCACTTATTACTGCTATTTAAAATATTAGTCTTAATTATGGAAACCATACAACGAAGCCTTCGAAAATAATCATACCTGTCGCTATACAGCAAGCTGGAGCCATCTTGTATTAACAGAGAACTATGGTTCTTCATCTGTAAGTTGCATTGCTATTTTAGCATCTTGAGATAAGAACCTCGTCGACCTAACTCCTACTTTTCGGGTACATCTGTCCCTGTAACCGATCTGCTCGTGCTCCTAGGCATGGAGTTGACACCCAGTCTCAACTTCGGCGCCACCATTGAGCAAAAAGCCCAAACTGCGGTCAAAAAGCTGGGCATGCTAAATAGAGTGAAGCGATACTTCACGCCTGGACAGCTTTTAACCCTTTACAAAGCACAAGTCCGATCCTGCATGGAATATTTCAGCCACCTTTGGGATGACTCAGCTAAATACCAACTTGCCGCGCCTGACCCGGTGGAAAGCAGTTTGTTGTTATTCCACCAATTCGCACTAAGCGTTTCCAAACGTCTTTTATAATGCGCACAGCAAAGGAGTGGAACTCTGCCTGCGTCTGTGTTTCCGGACGCTGTTCTGGGTAAGCTCGCTCTATCGTCGACTTTGTCTCTGTCATCTATGACCTAGACTAGAGCAAACCCATCTCAAATATTGACATAAGTGAACGTTTAAAGCGATCGTATACGTCGATACGTTTCATCTCCGATTTAAACGACCCCATTCTGTAATTGGCGAGAATTAGTCATCGGAACTTACTCCTGTGATAAATTAAACTACAGAAATCACAAACGTGACACTTTCATTCATCGCAAATTCAAATATTCTATTATCCTCAACCAGACAGATTTTGCGCTGAACGCTGACCTCTGCATGACATCAAAAAACAAAATTGGCAAGAAAACAACTGTATCAAACAAACATATTTATTCGAAAAGTGACCTAAAAAGAACCTTTGATAGCTTCGGTTTGCGGTATCGAATCGATATGCGATATTCAGATGTGGCTACAATACAATCCCGAACCAACATATCGAAAACATGAAACGAACCGATATGAATAAATACGTTACAGGATTGCTCTGCCTTCCATTGTTTAAGTCCTGACAAAGTGACATGATATCAGCGATACTGATTGTCGAAATCATCATCATCATATTAGCCGAAAAACGTCCACTGCTGGACATAGGCCTCCCCAAGTGTCGCCGCAATAACCGGTCCTGTGCGTCTCGCATCCATCGGTTACCCGCGACCCTCACCAGGTCATCGGTCCACCTTGTGGGAGGTCTTCCAACGCTGGGTCTTCCGGTACGCGGCCGCCACTCCAGAACTTTTCGGCCCCATCGACCATGCGTTCTGCGAGCAATGTGCTGCCCACTGCCACTTCAATTTGGCGATCCTTCGGGCTATGTTACAAACCTTGGTTCTCTTGCGGTTGAAAGGCCAAGATGTAAAGGATTGATCATCACGTGATCACGTCACATTTCGGTGCATGTCAGTCCCATGTATATTAGATTTTCTGACAATCATTATGGCTGATAGAATGTCTCCTCTTTTCTTATGATTGTTGATAAAACCATCAGTTCTTATGGTTCGGAATATAAATAAAGCACAATTATTACGAATGAATGAGAAAAAATATATTCTGTCCTTTAATATTTATTTGCGATGGGCTGAATGTTTTCTTACACCTTAACTGTTCTTTTCTGATAAATGTAACTGGGGATTGGATCCAGTTGTTGATCTTTGGGAATCGTCGAGCTTCATTGCCTTGGCGCTTTTCTGGTGATCGCTCCTGACTTTCAGGAATTGTAGTAACTTTTTGGGAATTATCTGGCGGGCCTGTCCAAATATTATTGATATGATATGCATGTTAATACAGTTTTGTGAATGACCCAGTCCCTGATCCTAATATTAAGTCAAAATAGTCCATGGTTGTCAGAGTCAAGAAAACTATACAATTCAGACACCTTTAGACCAGCTAAGCACACCTTAAAGTTTGTGTTTCCGAAGATTTGGTACCTTAGTATTATGAAGACGTATATGAAAACCTATTAACGGTTTTCGGTTCGATATTACATTGTCAAAATGAAATATGACCACTTTATTAGGAAACCCAAGCTTAAGATAGCAATCTCTTTAACGCACCCTCAATTTTAAGTCAGATTTGTTCGAAGGTTCATAGTTTTGCTTGCACACTTTATTTAGTTTAGAGACATGTTTCAAACTTTGAAATTCAGACACCTCTTTCCGAGGCCGTCAAGTTAGAAGACACTACAAAAATTGTCTATGTTGGTATTGTCCAACAGCTACCATCAAAAATGTTGTATGAGTCAGATAACACCAATGTTCGAAGGTCCGTAGATTTGCTTGCAGACATAATTTCCAGATCCAGCACATCAAGCTACCCGAAACTTACAAAATTTCCTAATCATTCTTGAACCTAGTACTCTAGCGATAAAGATAAAAATCTATTAAAGAAATTTGACAGATTGTTGTAACTTGATGTGCTGGCGTTTGTACATAGTCAATTAAGTTCAATAGAAGAGACATGTTTTATATTTAGCAAATCAGACACCTCCATCAGAGGCTGTTGAAACACACCCCAAAAATTGTCTCTCCAATGCCATCAAAAATTTTGTATGATTCAGATAACACCAATGTTCGAAGGTCCATAGTTTTGCTTGCAGACTGACAGGTACGAGGTGGAGGTGGACGAGACGCGAGCGATGCTTGCGGCCGATGTGTTCGGCAGGTACCTGAAGACTGATGACTGCGAGGCGGTGACTGACGTTGTCAGCCGGCAGGTCATTGATGAAGCCAGTGCTACAATTGATGGTGAGTTTGTTTTATCAACTATAGATACATATGGAAAGTCATTAATAATGCCAGGAAAGTCAGTCAAAAACGTGTCAATAGGAATGTTTACAGTAAGAATGTGGATGTTTACAAGGGTAGAGGAATCTCAAAGAAGAGATAGATGTGTGTTGATGAGGTGACTATGGAGATACTGGCAAATACGGAAGAAAATAGGTTCATAATATTGTGTCGACCATAAATCAATTAGGATAAAGACAGGAAGGTGATGATGATGACGGGTTGAGTTCCATGACTATGATTTATATTGGGAAGATAGATAGAAGGACCGTCGTTCAAAGTTTGGTCCGAAGTAACCCTAGATACCTACCGCCATTGCACAATTTTTTTATTTTTTATATAATATGGGTTTACTATTGACTCTAGTCTAGATCATAGATGACAGAGACTATGACTATTTAATTAATATTAAATACTTTTAAAAATATATCGTAGATAGAAACTCAGATAAGCAGAACGCTGCTCGAATATTCGATAGATTGATTGCTAGAAGATTCTGGGTTTAGGTAACTAAACGCAGAATCTTCTAGCAATGAAGATCATCTAAGTAACTGTGAAAAGTGGGATAGCATAAGAACGACGAACGTGAGAAAAGAGGTTTATACCCATACTTATATCATCTGGTTGTCGTAAAAAGTTATATTTGATGTTTAACAATGGGAGCGGAGAAAGGTGTGCGGTAATATGAACTTATCTGCTGTATCTGATCACGCACGTGTCAGATATCAGATGATAGGTAATCAATGAAGTTTGTGTTTTTGATTAAATCTCTAGTGGTTTGCATGTTTTTTCAATCGAGTAGGAAGACCGGCGATATTGCGAATTCAGAAATAGAAATAATAGTTTGGGACCCGCCTCGAAATTAACATGCATAGTTGTTCACAATAATTCGATTACATTCCGAGAAAGTTGGGAGGGATTCTCGCTTAATGAAAGTAGGGCCAGTGGCCTAATGCTAAGCAATGGTCTCCCTCCAATCTTTCCACCGCCTGTAGCCCAATCCCTCAAGAAGCTGTCTAATTCATCTTGCCACGTTCGACTGTATCTTCCATTCATGTAAATTTTGTCCAACGATCATCTGTTATTCGACAGGCATAACTAAATTAAAACTATCTCCTTTTCAGGCGGCTCTAAAGACATATTCATAGAATGCGTGCGATGCGTCAAGAGCTTCCTCGCGGGCGCTCCGTTCGCGGAGTTCGAGCGCTCGATGTACTTCCACCGCTACCTGCAGTGGAAGTGGCTGGAGGCGCAGCCGGTGACGCAACACACCTTCCGCATGTACCGGGTGCTGGGCAAGGGCGGCTTCGGGGAGGTCTGCGCTTGTCAGGTACGTGGGGGCTAAACATAGGGCTATCCGGGGTAATTCTCTGCTGTATAGTAATAGTAGAAGAAATTGGATGGCAGTAGCTCCATGTAACTTGGTCTTGGTCTTCAGCTGCATTCGGTAAGATGGAAATTTTATTATTGTCAGACCAAAACTTAACAGAAGCCTTCTAGCGTCCATAAGTTCCTGCAACGTGAGGATATCAGGGCCAGAGTCCCATCATTTCCTGACCAGCACCCCATTAGCACTGTAGGCGTGCTATCCAGTCTTCCAGATAGTGTTGTCAAGGTCTAAAGACTATCCACCGGTAGCTGCAGTGGAAGTGGCTGGAGGCGCGACTAGTGACGCAGCACACTTTTCGCATGTACCGGAAGCTGGGCAAAGGGGGGGGGGGGCTTCGGATACGTCTGCGCTTGACAGGTATGTGGGGGCTTACGACAGGGTTATCTAGGGAATTTATCTGTCGTAGAGCAAAAAGAGAAGAAGTTGGCTGACAGTCGCTCTTTAAAAGTGGTCTGATTTCGGTAAGATGGAAATCTAAGTATTGCCAGACCAGAGGATAACGGAGGATTAGGGGAGGTACGTGGAACTATCTGATACTTATCCAGGGACATCCAAAAACAGGACTGACGGCAGCGTACCCGAAGATGCAGCTTTCGAAGGTCCATCATGATCTGGCGAAGGTTACGCAAGGCCGCTGAATGCGAATAAAGGCGATGCTTAAGGGCTATGTCCAGCTGTGGACGTCTTTCGACTGAAACGATGATGATCCAAAACATAATTTTGGCAGTATTTAGTATTTTTGGTCAGAAAATCTAAAGTCCAATAGCTAGAATTATATAGACGTGTCGTGTTATCCAGTTACTGGGATGTGAAATAGGCAGTCATCATCATCCACAGCCCGACTTTGCCCACTGCTGAGCATAAGCCTCTCTTCTCTTGTGCCAATCCCCCGTTCCTGTGCCAGACTCATCCAGGTTCTACCCGCGATGGCAACAATGTCGTCCGCCCATCTCCTCCTGTCCTCCAGCGCCACTCGGTCACTGCCTTACTCCACCTATCATCACCGCGCCTTGCCAGGTGCCCTGCCCAGGCAATTCGTTTTCCGATGTTGAAAACCTTCGTACGTCTTCGGATCTCGACGTTTGGAACTCGATCTATTAGACGTATGCCAAGCATGGACCGCTCCATGGCTCTCTGTGCAACTCTCACTCTGTACACAGCCTCCTGCGTAAGCGTCCATGTCTCAGCACCGTAAGACATGTTGGGTAAAACACACTGATTATAGAGGCGGGACTTCAGACTTAAGACAAAAAGGCAGTAGCTCCATGAAAAATACTGGTACTCGGAATTGCTCTTTTCAGAACAGGCTTTACAAGAAAGCTTACTATCCAACTACTGAGGTCGGTAGAGAAACTGACGGTTGACCAGTGTCCTATTCATTAATGAAAATAATTAATAGTTATCAGCAATAAAATTCGGTATTCAATAATTGCGGCTTTCCTGCTATTAAATCATTTGTATTTAGATAATTCTATACGTGCGTACATGCATATTATCGCGCCTTTTTCCCATTACTGTAGGCAGAAACTACATATACCACATTCTACATGGAGAGATATGAGTTTTTCAACATTATGTTTTTGTGGATATTCATGTGTTTCTTCCTAAACTACTTATCAGTTTTCGAAAAACGTGGTATGGTGGTGGTTCGGGCGCGTTTCTACCTGCAGACTCGCATGCAAGTTTATTTACATTGCGGGGCACGATCGAGCGATTGATCACATTATAAGTACCCCGTTAGGCCGCGATGTAATGTAACTAGCATGCGAACTGGTTGTAGATGAAATTGTGGTTTTAGGTTTTAGTGTTCCGCGTCACATAGGCTACATGAAGTCATAGTAAAAAAAAAAACGTGCGCGTCTCGGGACACCCAACAGAAGTGATAACTTAAACTAATCTAAGTTGAACTATTTAATATGGGATGCGTCTGTCCGAAATACGACTAGCGCTGTGGGTTGGAAGAGGCTGCCTACCGCTGCCGTATGCGTGAGAGAAATGGAAGCCAGACAGACTGGCGCCGTAACGTTACGAAGTGGTTTACCATCCCATAAGAAGTTATCACTTCAAAAATAGTTCTTCCCGTAAACGTTAAAAATCGTACATAATAATCATTACTTTGTTCCGTGGTTGGTTTTAGGTTATAAAATCTTATTTTACGTTAATAGTGGTCATAGGTACACGTTTCTGATCAATATGACCAATAAGGTCTAGTTTATGCGAGCGTAATCATTTTCATAATATGTTTTGTACAAACACCAATAGGGCACTATAAAATTAAACTAACGAATAGAAAAATTCTTCACATTTCTGGCCTTACTTTTGGCTAGGATTTTTTGTCATACCGATCAGTCATGGCAAAATGTCTCGACTTATGAGTGATAACTTTAGGTCGTCTAGTCCATCTACTATGTCTAAGTAGCACATCTTGTTTACGAAAGATTCTACAAGCTTGGGTCACAGCCAAGACCGGAACCTCGTCAATTTTTCAAATAAGGTGCTCCGACAAATTTATATTATTTTTCGACATTTATTAATGTGATATTATGTATTTTTTTGATATAATTTACCGGTTTAAAACCGCAATTGTTATTGTCAAATGTATGACATAGGTATGGTAACACAATAATATATTAAATAATGGTCCTCATATTAAAATTGATATTGTAGGTAACCCAACTCTTGAGGTCGGTGGGATTTTGCACTCCAGAAGCCACTGCTTCTCTTCTTCCTCCCCTTATCCCCCTTATTTGGGGTCGGGTCTCCTCAGTTTCCTGCACCAAGTCAAACGATCTCGGGTTGTTGTTTCGTGCAATTGGGCTTTGTTCCACTGCGTATCTGACCTTAATAACTTAGTTACTGGGTATCAGTTGTGGAATTTGTTCGAAAGAGTCACCGCGGCCCCGGAACGCAGAGGGCTTTAGAAGGAACACGGATGGGTTTTAGTCAGTAAGAGTCTGACACGCCCTTCCGCTCCACCCAGAGCGGAAGAAGTTATTTGATGATTTCCCATCCTAAGGTTTAGCCATAAGGAATCACAAACTCTGGCAGAGAATTCCACTCCTTAGCTAATAAAGGTTTTTGCACATTCCAGGTCCGAGCAACAGGAAAAATGTACGCCTGCAAGAAGTTAGAAAAGAAACGCATCAAGAAACGTAAAGGCGAGGCGATGGTACTCATAGAGAAGCAGATACTGCAGCGAATCAACTCCCGCTTCGTCGTGAATCTGGCGTATGCGTACGAGACCAAGGACGCGCTGTGTCTAGTACTCACTATTATGAACGGTCAGTATTATAACATCTACAACAAACAATTCCAAGGATAATACGACAAATAAAGGTTTCAGCTGTGAAGGAACTAATAATGTGTATTAACATTTTTTTTTCTTATGTTCATTAGAAAACCAGCGTCAGACAGCATCAGTCTGTCTGACATATCGCTGAAATGGACCTTTTTAGTGCAGCCGTGAGACACACACTTAGTTTTTAGCATACCTACATTTTTTAATCTTGTGTACCGTGCGTGTTTCATGTAAGTGCTTAATATATATTATTTCCTCCATTAGCCTACCGGACTTAGCGGGAAGGGTCCTGAACTTATCTAAAAATTTATTTTTATCATTACTACAAGTCAATGCAAATGGAATAACTAGTAGTAGCGAATGACCACAATAATACCTCTATACCATTCATACTGCGCGCAGATCTCACTTAAAAATAGCCCGTAGAATGACCCCTTAAAGCTTAAAAATGAACATAAAAATATAATTGTTTATACATTTGTACATCATTTACTTTTTCCTTGTTTCCAGGTGGTGACCTAAAGTTCCACATCTACAACATGTGTGGGGCGGATACGGGGCTCGGGTTAGAACGCGCGAGGTTCTACGCGGCGCAGGTCGCGTGTGGTCTAGAACATTTACACAAGATGGGCATCGTTTATAGGTAGGTGACCTAGAGTTCTAAATCGACTACATATTGTGGGGATCTAAAGTTCCAAATGTACAAAATGGAGCGGTACGGGGCTCAGGTAAGAACGCGCGAGGTTATACGTGGCATAGATCGCGTGTGGGCTAGAGCAACACAAATGGGCATCGTTTATAGGTAGGTGACCTAAAGTTCTACATCGACTACATATTGTGGTGACCTCCAATTCTGCATCGACTACATGTGCCCATAAAAGCCTATAAAGGTCCACTTGTACAAAACAAGACCGATTTAATTACAATTACATTATTTATTGACAACATATTGGTGACCTAAAGTTCCAAGTCTAGATCATTTGGTGACCTAAAGTTCCACATCTTGATAATTCTGTGACAAATTGTGGCGCTTATTCTGGTCTACCTCGATTTATTAAAGTAAATCAATTATTTTTAAGTTCACATAGATACAAAATACAATAAAGGCTTCAAAAAGAATAGGGTGTAAAAAGAGGCGGTCTTATCTGAATGCGATCTTTGAAGAGAAGGAGAAAAGATACTCAGGCTGTCCGTAGTGTACTATTTACACAACATTATTTAAACTAATTTACAATGAACTTTCCAGAGACTGCAAACCAGAGAACATTCTGCTGGACGATGCGGGTCATGTTCGTATATCTGACCTCGGACTGGCGGTGGACGTGCCGGAGGGGGGCAGTGTGAGGGGCAGGGTCGGGACTGTTGGGTATATGGCGCCTGAGGTAAGTCATTAGTGTCATCATCTGCTTATTCAATAATTAACCTAGACTTTGGCAGTCCACTGCTGGACATAGTCGTCTCACAAGCTGTATCACTTCCGCCTTCCGCATCTAGTCTGTCTCAGCCCCCTTCTCAAGCTCGTTGATCCACCCAGCCAAGCTGCGGTATCGCACGTTACACTTGCCAATACGCGGTCTCTACTTCGTGATTCATCTGCTTCACCGGCTATTGGTCCTTTTTGGGACTTGGTAAGCCCACAGCTACTTCAGTTGCTAACTCCGCAAGCTATTTTGGTAACTTTGTTTTCAGATAGTTTCATTTTTGATCTTTATACTTTAAAGAAACTCCAAGTATAGTTCTCCAGACGGGTTACTTAACTTTTGGACACCTTATTACCCGTAACGACTCTCAAAAATCTACTAATTAATGCTAAAAGACATTTTGTAGATTTTGGCCGTGCGTCTGTTAATATTTAGCCACGAATCCTAGTATTAAATAATAAGTATAATGGTGTGGCGTGGTTTTGGGCTTACTTAAGACGTAAGGTAATTTTAACACGTCTTGGATCCCTCCTAACAAAAATGAAAAAGAGACGTGCGCTCGTCGAAGCAGACGTGCGCCCGCGCACACTGGTGCACCCTGCGCGTGACATTACCAGTATTGTGTGCTTCCAGGTGATAGACAACGAGCGCTACACGTTCAGCCCGGACTGGTTCTCGTTCGGCTGCCTCGCGTACGAGATGATCGAAGGCCGCGCCCCCTTCCGCGCGCGCAAGGAGAAGGTCAAGCGCGAGGAGGTCGACCGCAGGGTCAAGGTCAGCCAATATGTAATATAACCCTCTGTTTTGTTACTTATACTTTATGTTTAACGTCATTTACGTCGATTCCAAGTAACATGACTCGGGTGATGTGGACGAACGCTCTTACCAACGAACAGCAATTCATTTATTTATATTGAATCACACAAAATACATTATATGCAAGCATATACATCTTCCTGCCCTTGTCGCATGTTACTTGGGGTCGGCGCAACACGTTTTCTCCGTCGACTCTGTTCCGTTAACCGTATCACTGACTCCCTTTTCCTTCATATCACTTCTTACTAATCGATCCATCTTTTTTTTGGTTTGCCTCTCCATCCATATAATAAATGCAGATGTGTTTATATTCATTTATAAGTTGTACATTATGTCGGCCTTTTAAAAGATGGGGATTATAATGGGAGAAGGCTGGAAAGACTCGTATTAGACTATCAAGGGAAAATTGGATTAAGTTAGAGGATGCCTTTGCCTCCTTAAGCAAAATATGTTGTATTAGCACTTTGCCCTCGATTTCGAATGCGCGGATTCAACTTCAACGCCCCCTCTACCCCCTTTTTGAAGTTAGTTTCGGAAAATAAAGCACAACGATGTTCATTAATTACCCAGCCATTTCTGCTGCTGATTCTGTGGTCTCAGGATCAGTGCAACTGTTCACTCCGTGAGGGGTTGATTATGTAAAAAATGTTAGGATCTGTTTCAATAGGGTATTTGACTAAAAAAATCTAATAAGTCCGTCAGATAAATTTCCAAAAAATATTGGACACGTATTTTTTCTTTTGTCACGTATACAAAACATGAAGACGATACAGTGCGTTGAAAACTCGTGGGACCGGTACACTTTTAACTAGAAAGTGACCTTAAGCACCCACTCCTTATCTTTGATGCGTTTTTTCTTCGTATTTTTTTTTTTTAAATAAATGCTTAACTGTATTCTTAGACCTCAAGAAGGCATTTGACACCATCTCTGTCCCTGTCTTAGTGAGAAAACTAGAAAAGGCTGGAATACGGCAAACAGCGCTCAATTTATTTAAAGATTATCTCCCGCAGAGAATACAGAAAGTTAGGGTGGGTGAGTTTACCAGTGATCAAGCGGAAGTATCTTTTGGCGTTCCACAGGGAAGCGTATTAGGCCCAACATTCTTTCTGGTATATGTAAATGACCTCTGCCTCATGAACATCAATAACGCAAAGGTATTTTCATACGCTGATGATACCGCTATAGTTTTCTCAGGGAACTCCTAGCACGATGTGAAACAAAAAGCAGAGTCGGGCATGGCCCAAGTATCTAACTGGCTAAACAATAACTTACTCACACTTATTACGTCTAAAACGAACTATAAATGTTTGAGCATTAGCAAAAGTACACAACCTAATGAAGACTTTAACATAAAAGTACATGTATGCGGTGACATAATATACATTGTAACTGTTCACTCATTAAACAGGTCGCACAGACATTACCTAGGAGTGATACTTGATCAATGTTTATCCTGGTATCCCCACCTTGATTAAGTCATGAATAGAATTAGAAGATTAAGCTGGATATTCAAGACTCTTAGAAATATCGCTCCAAAGAAAATAAATACAAACAGTGCCCGAAATCCATCAAGAATTATATTAAATGAGATTACGTAGCTCTGGCCCAGTCGGTCTTAATATATTGCATCCCCATTTGGGGTGAGACTGCAAAATCTAATTTTATCAACGTCGGACGCGCCCAACGCGTCCCTAATTAAAATAGTGTATTTAAAAAAGCTAAGACACCCTACTTTTTTTTTTTTTTAAGCATGGGAAATCATCAAATGACTTCTTCCGCTCTGGGTAAAGACACCCTACTGGAAACCTCTATCAGATTAGTGATTTACTCTCAGTTCGTCAATTGTATGTAATCCAAACTATCCTGAAAATACTTAAATCCTTAAAGCTCAAAGAAGAAAAGACCTTATTGCACAAATACCCCATACAAAAACTGTATATATAAATTTAACAGGAAAATATACAAATACTACTACTACTATTAATAAACAGTATTTAATCACAAACTTATAATGATACGGAGGCACTCTTGGAGCACATTAAATAAATATAAATGAGAAGTAACAATCACAAACCACACCACAAGTATATCCCTAAATATCAAATGCGCATCGAACCCTTATCACACGCATATAAGCAAGTAAAATAATACTAAACAAATAAACTAACTAACAACACAAAAAAAACTCCCGCAAGCAAGATTTTCTTATACTTAATACGTTTAAATAGTAACTTCTAAAAAAATATGTTTTTTTTTTCTTTGTGTAAATACCTAAATTTGCTTTGTTTTTCTTTGCTATGGTAGAGCAGGGCTTCCCAACACCGGCATGACTGGCCTGTTGGTCGAGTGGTTAGTGACCCTGACTGCTTAACCGGAGGTCGTGGGTTCGATTCCCACCCAGGACAAATCTTTGTGTGATGAGCATGATCATTTGTTCTGTGTCTGGGTGTAATTTGTGTATAATATGTATGTATTTAGAAATATATAAGTATGTTTATCAGTTGTCTGGTTGCCATAGTACAGGCTCTGCCTAGTTTGGGATCGGATGACCGTGTGTGAGTTGTCCCA